>PXOE01000071.1:0-73012 GCA_003012245.1 Microcyclospora tardicrescens
TATAGATTACAACTATAGCTAGTTATAGAGATTAGATCAATATAAGAGGATTGTAAGGAACTAGCAGTTTAAGAGCTTATAATAGAGAGATCTAAGAACCTTCTAGTCTTAATTGTGTGTTAATTGCAATGCCACACATGACCTCTTAATGTAACGATAACCTCGATATAGCGATTAAATCCATCTCTCCGAAGGCCATCGTTATAGCGAGGTTGTGCTGTAGTACGTAGACGAGGCACAGCTAGACGAGCTTGGTAGGTCGAGGCGAGACAGTGCAATATAACCATTGAGAGTCGCAGCCTACAGGCTTGGGCATGTCTGTTGGTACACTCAGGCGACGAGGTATGCAATATTTGCACATACATATCTACATGTATTTGTCCCATGTGAGTATCAACAGCGAGGATGCACACGCCATGCAATGCCATTCATGACCAACAATTTCACACCCATTCCACCGGCTTCTTCAACACATTCAGTAAACGCTCTTCTCGTGTTCCGATCTCTGGCTCATGCTGATATTGCCACCTTGCGGTCAACGGCAAGCTCATCAAGATACTCTCGATCCTTGCGCCAGGAGTGTTGAGCCCGAACGCTGTACCCCGATCATGCACGAGGTTAAACTCCACGTATCGGCCTCTGCGAAGCTGCTGCCATTGCTTTTCGCGCTCCGTGAACGGCATATCCTTTCTCCGTTCGATGATGGGCAGGTATGACGGCAGGAAAGCACCCAGGCAGGTTTGAACAAAAGCGAACAGCGACTCTTGGTCCTTCTCCGTCTCGTCAAGATCATCGAAGAAGATCCCGCCAACGCCACGCGTCTCGTTGCGGTGCTTCACGTTGAAGTACTTGTCGCACCAGGTCTTGAAGCGGGCGTAGTAGTCCTTGTCATGAGCGTCACAAGCGTCCTTGATACTGCGGTGGAAGTGGATGACGTCCTCATCGAATAGATATGAAGGCGTCAGATCTGTGCCGCCGCCAAACCACCACGCATTGGTGGTGCCATCTGAGTTCGCCGTCTCGAAGTAGCGATAGTTGAGATGTACCGTCGGCGCCATTGGGTTGTGAGGGTGCAATACCAGTGACAAACCCGCCGCGAAGAACTCAAGGCTGTCGACATCTGGATCCAGCGCCTTGTGGTTTACTCGCATCTGCTGTATCGCAGCGCGAGGTAACGTGCCGTAAACCACGCTGGTGTTGACTCCAACCTTCTCAAAAACGTTTCCATCCTGCAGAACACAAGTGATGCCTCCTCCACCGTTGGGACGATCCCATTTGTCCACCTTGAACAGCGTCCCATCTACTCCCTCCAGTGCACGCACGATCTCTTGCTGTTTATCCTTGATGAATGCCTCCATCCGCAATCGCATGGGCGACGCATCGCTCACGCCGGATTCGCGCTTCTGCAGATCGTCTCTTTCGGCTATGCTAGGTGCTTGTAATTGCAGAGATCCTTTGGGTCCTTGTCCAGGTTCGGTTGAAGTATCTAGAGGTTTATCGCCTGTTGCCTATGCATGAAGACTTAGCTTCAACCTAGCCACCAACACATACATCTCGTCTTACCATTGAATAGATCAACGTCCCAATGAACACAATCCCAACCGCTAATCTCGTCTTCGGCGCAACCACTTTTGACGGTCCTGGCATGCCGGCCGGGTATGGCGGTCTAGGGTTGCCATCTTGATAGCTTCTGCGTTGTTGAACGTGAGAGATCCGATTCCTGCTTCGCAAAGCATATCGAACATCTCTTGATCTTTGACCTTTCACGCACGCCTTCAGCGTCGTATCGAGAAGCGGCGACCGAGCGGCGTTCATGTTTGGCGGGTCGTAGATGAAGCAATGGCGCAACAGAACACTCGCATTGGAGATTCTGGTGGATATGTTATTGGATCTCCGAGGCCCACCCACTATGCGGTCATACCACTAGCGATTGGCCGTGGGTGGGTGTAGGCTAGCGGAAGCTTATCCGACCGAGAGACGAACCAGTTCATGAACATGTTCGGATGCATTTGCTGGGAAGACGTTGGTCAAACAGTCTAGACGACAGCACCGGTTGGAATATATTTGCGTCTGAGATATGGGCATTTCCCGAACGATCTAAGTTGATAGCGACCGGCAGTAACGAGGCTATCGTCTCGCAGTTCTCTGGCTATGGCGTTCCACTCATATAATTCCATTGGCTGTGAGCCCACAACGCCAGTGGAAGTATATCCGCCTGTATCGAATCGAGTTCTGACGACTTTTGCAAACACGATCAGACTCACGATCCGCGATGAGCTTGACCTTGGAAGCTCGGACTACGGAACAGGGATCTCACGGCTTCCACGACCTGGACCTGAGTCCGCGATCCACTCGGTCCATCTAACACGGCGGACATGGAACAGCTAGAAAGCACATTGATGCGGTGTCATGACTTGGTAACCCCGGTCATCAAATCCCGAGCGTGGGCGGTCTATGTAATGTATGGTACGGTAATCATAATATCGTCTCATATCATGTCACACACAGTCATGGCCAGCCCGGCATCTATAATTCGACGCTTTGTCCGGCGACTGGCGAGTATTCCACCTCGTCCGCATAGGTTGTGTCACAAAGTTGTTCCTCGGTTTGTCGTAGATCGAGACCCGCCTCGATTTCCCTGGTCGGTTGAATCGTGTCAGTCAAGTATGCAAATGATGAAAACATGATAGGAGAGTGCTCACTTGTCCAATGCCAGAACCTCCCATCCCGGTACGCAATCGATGAGTGCAATGATCACAAATGAACCAATGAAAGCCCATGAGAATCCAACGATGGCTTCGACGATCTGAATCCACAGCTGTGCGACGTGACCATCGAAGAAGACGCCGCCCGCTACTTCAACTCCACCGTAGGCAGCATTGTCTTTCCGCGCGAACAGCCCGGTCATGATCGTTGCGACGATTCCACCAACACAATGAGTGGCGAAGGTGTCGCCATTGTCGACCCATCGCCATCTTCTTGCGAAATCCGTGAACTTGATCCGCAAAGCTTGTCGACATATCAAGGCTCCCACGACTCCGAAAAGTAAAGCTGTAGGCATGTCAATGAAGCCTGCAGAAGGCGTGATCATGACCAATCCTGCGATAGCTCCCATGAACGTGGCGTCAATCGACCACTTCCCAGTCTCGAAGTAAACCATGAACGACCAGGTCATTGCTCCGGCAGAGGCGCATAGATTCGTGACGGAAAGAGCCATGATGGATTGGAAGTTGAGGCTCAGGGTCGTTCCAGCATCGAATGCGAGCCAAGAGCCCCAGATGATGATTAACGACAGGATCTGATAGAACGAGTTTCCAGGACGGTGGATCGCAATGTGAGTCGGAGTCCTAGTCTTCGAGCGTCGAGACCGGAAGATTGGGTAGGAAAGGTAAATGCTAATGGCGCTCGCGGTGGCGCCAGAACAGATATGCACAGGTGTTCCTAGGAATGTGATTATTAGATCATGCCCACATTCTGTTGCGCCAGAGACCATTGACATGCGACCTACCTCCAGCAAAGTCGAGCACGCCCAGACCTTCTCCAAGAAATCCTCCACCCCAGACCATATGCGCCAATGGACAGTACACAAGCGTAGACCAGAGGAAGATGAAGGGGATCACGGAAACCAATCGCCCTCGTTCGCAAAACCCTCCAATCGCGATGGCGCATACCGTCGCCTCGAACACCAACTGAAACTCGCTGAACAGGATCGCGGGAATCGTGCCCACGGGTTCGGCCAACACGCTCATGTGAAAGGCATGTTTGAAATCGCCGAAGAGCGCGCCGCCCTCACCATACGCGATTGTGTATCCAATGATGAACCATTGGATCGAGCAGGTGGCGATGGTCAGGATGGCGGGCATGAAGGATGTCAACGCATTGCGCTTCCACGAGTAACCTGAGTATGCGATGCCGACAGTTGGGACGATGAGCCAGCAGAGCGTGGTGCAGACGAGGATGAACAGGGTGTCGATCTTGTCGCATTGGTCCCATGCTGCGAGTACCTTCAGCGCAGCGTCTGAAGGCATTGCTGGTCGCCAACCGAGAGGCTCTAGACTGCTGTGCTCGTGCTCGAAGAATGGTACGGTTGTGGGGAGATACCCCAGATGAATGGTCAGCGCTGGGGATTAATCAATGCAGAGAGACATGGTATTCAAGAAGGTAGATGACGTGCTCCCTGTTGGCAACGCAACGTCCCCGCCCGATCCCAGTGAGGTCGTTGAGAGCAGAGATATGGGCTGCATGCAGCGTCCTGTCGAGACAATGCCCCAATCGGGTTTAGTTCGCTCCAACGTCGAACTCGATAGAGCAAAGGTTGTTCTAGCTCTGCATGGCTCCCACATGCATACTTGCGCAACTATCGAGTGGATGCTGGGGTTTGTACGTAGAATGCGGTCTACAACACAGATATTATAATTATATGACATGCTATCTTACAGCAGATCTCAACTCCTTGACCGCGTCGCCTTGTTTCCACGTTTCCGCGGCTTTCGTGCCTGGCGGTAGTGAAATCGGCACGCCGTTACTCGGCAAAGTATGGCCGTTACTGCGTGATCTCCCATTCTTGACGTCGCCGTTGGCATCATACTCGCCTGATGCAGGATAGGCCTTTTCTATGCTTACAGGGGACTGCTCAAGCTTGGTTCTCGAGGAATCGTTAGCGTTGAGTGGGAGCAGTGAGATCTTATTCAAGGCCATCTCTCGAGCACGTTTGTCGGCTTTTGCGGCGTCGCTGGTGCGGTCGTAAAGATAGAGTCCGACAAAGGTCAGGCTGAAGCCAAATCCTTGCATCGCAGTCATCTTATTTCCGAACCAGATGATGGCGAACATGATCACCACCACTCGCTTGATCAGACTCGCCACGGAATATGTGACGGGTGAAACCATGCCTAGCAGCACAAATGCCACCAGACTTTGGCCAAAATGGAATGTACCGTTGAACAGGTATTCCAGGGCCAGTGCACTGTGATTGAGGGAACCGGGCTTCTCTGTAAGGTCGACAGCTCCACGTTCCACCCAGTCCGCAGCAATTGAGAATCCTTCGAACCACAGCCAGATAGGACAGGTGATTAAAAACGCCATGAGCGAAGAGTAGCATAGCAAGTTAAGCTTGTCCGGCTTGCGACGTGCCATTGGCGTGCCATCTGCCTCTGCTTTGGCAGCCTCGTTGAAAATTGTCTTTGACACGATATTCTGAGTGACAAATAATATCGCGCTTCCAGTGGCATATGTCAAGCCTATTAGATTGCCTTTGAAGCTTGCAGAACAAGCCATGATCACTCCGAGTGTCAGAGGAATGAGTGAGAGGTAGACAGGTACTGAATAGCGAATATCGAAGAAAACACGATACGCGAAGACGGTCATGAGTGGCGACAGACCCTTGATCGTGTGGACAAGTGATACCGGTATGCGAGACATGGCGTCTGAGTTCAGAATGTGACCGCCAATTTGGAAGGCGGTCAAAGGTAGCGTGGCCGTGATTACTTCCCTGGTAGGCTTCAGGATACCATTCTTGAGCACAGGGACAGCTTCGCGAAAGCCACTATGGCGTTTGGCGATTGAGGAGAGGATGAAGCACCAGGACGAGACCAGGAAGAATTGTACCACGGTCAGGGTGATTGGCCGTGGAAACGCGGTAAGAATCGTCTTGGACGATGTGTTCGTCAGGATCGAAGTTGCGTACCAGACTCCACAAAGCACCTTATCCATGTCAATACCATAATTCCACGCGTACGTATCTGTTTCATGAACATACCACAAGCTTCATTGACACCGGCGCCTTGAGCGACTCTGCGATCTCATGCCCGCTCTCGCTAATGCTCAGTTTTCGTGTCCGTACAATCTTGATCGCCTCTGTCAAACTCTTTTGTTTCGCGTGGCCCTTTGCGCGTCCGTTGAAGGTGCTACTCGACCATGGTGTCCAGCTCGTCTTTGGGGGCGGATTCCTTCGTCCTGGCCAGCGCTCACTGGAGTGTAGACCAGCTGGAAGGCCATTTAATAGCGGCTGTGGGCTCGGCCCTCTTGAAATGTCCTCCGAATCATCTTCGACTGCTTGGAAATGCAACTGTTCGTGAGACAGGTCTGGAAATTTGAAGTTCGTCGAAGGTCGGTTGGAGGTTGAGGAGCGCCTGCGCTCGTCTGTCGTCGCGTGAGGGACCATCATTCGGGGCGGGGATCTTGTTTTCGCATCTATCTGGCCATCGCAGACGTTGACGTACAAGTCCGAGAGGTTTGGAAAGAAGGTAGCTCCGTATAGATGCAAGGGCCCGCAGGACGGCTCGAAGGATTGTATAGGTACGCCTCGGCGCTCAATCGGGAAATCACTGCAAGGTCGTGATTGGGGGTAATCTCTTCTAAGCAAACTGCTGATCACTGCATGCAGGTCTTGCTTATCAGTTTCTATGCGCACGCAACTCAAGGTGAGATCACAGGTGATCCGTGGAGATCAATGTTGTGAGATCTGTTGTGTCTTGAAAGGATGCAGTTGCCACGAATCATGTGCTGCGCATCATTCTCGAGGCTCAGGCCTAAATGATAAAACGGCGACTTTCAACAACAACAACAACAACAACAACAGAATAATCTTTAGCAGCAAGTATACACAAGTTGCAGGAACAAAGTCCTGACTCGTGATTGATCAATATTCGCCGCCCAAAAAGGCCCTAACCTATGTGCCCATTTGCATTCCACTTGTTGACTTGGGGGGTTGCACAGCGGGCCTCTGCCGCAAGTTGGAAAGCCCCGACTCGCTGGTGATACCGTGACAGTAATAAGGCACCAGCTCCAATGCCATCAGCTCTTCTTGTCTTCGAGCCCTTCTCTGCACCTCAGCTATGATCCATCAACACCGCGATGATGATTGCTTTGTATGCGTTGCAGCTAGTCTTTCAATGCGTAACAGCCGCTCAATTCCCGCTTGGCGGGAGTAATGTCGAACACGATTCGTCAATCGCTACAACTTACGATCTTGCGTTTTCGGAAGAATGGCAAGTTCTAGGCCCGTTTCAGATAGGCACAAGAGGTGAGGATTTTCATTCAGGACTGGGGATCACACAATTGTTGACGGTCTGGATGTAGAAGCCGTCTGGGGAGCTGATCCTCTAGAATACCATGGTGGCTTTCGCGCTCTCAAGTATGACAGTTCTGCAACATTCAAAAGTTCGCTTGCATTCAATGGCACAGTCACATGGTCCAAGTCCTGGGCTAAGGTCTCACATTCATCCGCGGACCACGTAGACGCTCAGCTCAGCGTGTCATTTCCTGACATCGATTTCGACTTCCTGCAAAGAATTTATGGCTGGGCGGCATTACAATGGCAGGGATGGGCCCGCGGACAGATCACAGTCCGATCCAAGGAGATCAAGACAGTCACCATCAACGTGCAGCAAGTGTTAGAAATTTGGATCGACGATGAGCACTACTTTGGCGGCGATTTCTATGGCTTTGGGAGAGCGCCCTTAACGCTGCGCCTTGAGCCTGGTGTGCACAGAGTTGATGTCAGACTGATCCGAGACGTGCGAGCGATGGGTGGCATCGGTATGCCGGGTATCGATATTACACTGGCATTGGACTTGTCGAGCGACGCGTTGCATCCGCTTGTCAATCATTTGGAGCCGCTCAGCGATTTCATTGTTGCCGATGTAATCGATCGCGAGTCAAGCGTCTTCAACAGTCCGTACGCCTCGGTCACAGTACGAAACGATGCACAGAGCGATGTCTCCATTGTTGGCATGGAAGGACGTCATGCCGGTTGTGAGGTAGATCTCGTGTCAGAGAAGCTGATCAAACTTATACCTGGGCAAACAAGACCTTTGCCCTTCACATTGGGATGCAATAGTTCCATCCCAGAATCAGGGTCGATAAATATTGCCATTGTCTATCGGATGGATGGAGAAGCCGAAGTGGAGAAGCGAGTCATGGTTCAAGCTTGGCCACAGCAACGTAGATTCTACGAGCCTCAGAAAATCACATACATGCACCCTGGCGGCATAGTGTCGTATGCCATACTCCGTCCTCCATCGCTAAGCGCAAGGTGCGGCAGTACCGGGAACACATCCTTGCCCATCCTGCTCTTGCTACACGGCGCTGGAGTCAATGCTGACAGCGACGTGATGCGACACGTCCTAGACCCAGTTCCTGATCTTTGTGCATGGGCCCTGTTTCCAAGTGGCGTCACAGCTTGGAGCGGAGACGATTGGCATCAGTGGGGCTTAGCAGACGTCGAAGCTGCAATAGCTGCCATCCCAGACTGGATTGGAAGGAACGGTTGGAAAGGCCCAGGAGTTGATGTTGACCGCTGGCTGGTAAGCGGCCACTCGAATGGCGGGCAAGGCACATGGTACACAACAACCCACCGGCCGGATAAAGTCATTGCTGCAGCTCCACTGTCTGGCTATTCCTCCATCCAGAACTACGTTCCCTATACGTTTTGGCATCCAGCGGATCCAGGACGAATGAGTGTCATTCATTCCGTCCTGAATAGCTACAGGCACGAGTTGCTGCTGGAAAACATCAAAGACATACCTATCTTTCTCCAGCACGGTAGCGCAGATGACAACGTACCAGCCTATCATTCACGGATGATGGACATCCAAGCGCAAGAAGCTGGGGTAAGCAGTGGCTTGGTTGAGATGGCTGGGAAGCCACACTATTGGGATGGTGTAATGACAACTCATGCTCTGACCACATTCTACAACCAGCATCTGACCCCACGGGGTTCCGAAAAGACACCACATGTTTACGAAGAGTTCAGCGTAGTCTCTGCAAACTATGGAGACATGGGACCTAGAAATGGAATTGAGATCCTGGAGCTGTTAGCACCTGGACAGCTAGGAAGGGTCGATGTGTCATTCAACCCACTGGCGTTAGGGGGCTGCATTTTGCGGACGACCAACATCGTTTCCTTCCGGGTACCTCTTTTATTCAGCGAATGCGCAGTCATGGGCATCGACGGACAAGCTGTCTCGGTAGCATGGGACGGTCACAGCCATATGACTCTAATTTCGAGCAACGGAAAGTGGGTATCAGGGGGTAACCGCACGATGTCGGAAGGGTACTTTCCACCTATGCCACCAAGGATGGCCTCAAATCAGTTGGGTCCTCTTGATGCTATACTTCGCACACGAGGTATTCCGTCTATTGTGGTCCACACCAAAGCTGCTCAAAAAGTGGCCCTCCAGATTTCGCGGAACCTTTATCAGTACTATGCGGCTGATAGTCTCATCACTGACGATTATGACCAGGCGATCAACCAGTGGGGCAACAACATCATCAGCGTTGCGATCGGACCAAGCCTACCAAACGGCATCGAAGCTTACTTTCATGCTATCAAGATCTTCAGTGACCATGTAGTGATCGTTGGCCTCGACCATAGAGAGTATTACTATGACTCTAGTAACGGTCTGGCAGCCACTTTCTTGCGGCCAATACAGGGGCGACGCCTTGAACTGGTGGTCTGGGGCGTGGATGTGAAGAGTCTTGACATAGCAGCGAGACTTGTACCATTGTTGGCTGGGAGTGGGCAGCCGGACTTCGTGATAGCAGACCAGAGCATGATGTGGAAAGGCGTTGAGGGAACATTAGCACTTGGTTTCTTGGATGGTCAATGGAACGTGAGCAGAACATCGTACTTGACTTAGAGTCATATGAACATCCCCTATTCAAGACGATGTTTGCCTCAGGTTCTTGTCCATTCACATGAAAGCGATGCGCGTTACACGCAGCTCGTTTGTTCAGCGCGTCCATGTGTTCCTGCCTCGTCCATGCTCTTGGCCACTTCCTCTTCGAAACACAGCGCATCTCGCTCTTGTACCTGCGTTTCCGCCGTTTCTTCCGTTTCATCAACATCAACCACATCACCGTCTCTGTCAACCTCGACGCACCGTCACACATAGCCTTGCCATCTTCGGACACCCACCTTTCGGTATCTTATCTGCGAGACCACGCCAACCTCGCTGCCAACCACGCCGATCTGCACGACATTTACCGACCAAGCATCAACTTTGACCAGCTTCATTCAAGAGGTCATGGACGATCCTCGACCACCTCCCAAGATGCTGCCATCGGCCTTCAGCATCTTTGAGGACAAGACAGACGGCCTCAACCAGGTAGGTGCTGATAGAGATCGTGCTTCGCTCGGCAATGCTTACGATGACCTGCAGCCAAAGCTGAAGCGCGCCACGAGCACGACGACCGTCCCACTCACTAACTCCAAGCGTATCAACTTACCTCCCATTGCTCGCAATGCTTCGCAAGTGCGTTATAAGCGCCATTTCCCACACGAACCGTTAGCTGACGCGTTACAGGATGTCAAGAATGTTCAGACAGCCCTAGCCAGCGACCCTGTCGAAGATCTGCTCGCCAAGTTGGTTGAGCATCAGGCGGTTTTACACCGTCGTAAGAACGCCGCTGAAGTCGAGCATGATAAGGACAGCTCCTCGTCCAGCTCAGATCCCACTCACGCCACGCCAGCGACTGCTAGCCTCGCCAGCTCAGATGATAATGCTGAAGCGGCCGAGGTCCTCCGCTTGAAGAAAGAGCTCGAGTTGGCACAAGAGCGCATGGCTCAGATGGACTTGCAGCTTACTCGAGAGCGCGACGAGCGGATGGCACAGGCTGAGATGGATTTGACGCAATCACGAATTGCTAGGCACACCGTCGAAGAAGCCATCGGATCTCCATTCCCTGCTGCTCAACACCTCGCTTTCAACATGGCAGGCTCTGCTGTTGGAAACAGTAACATGGCCATGCGGTCAGCCGAGACACGGGCTAGTAATAGCCATTTCGAATACCAAAATCTTCTTCGTCAACCGGAGCCATCACGCCCTTCCTCGACCGTTGGATATCAAGCAGGCTACACGCCACCAATAACGCCTTTGGGTAGTGGTCAGCTCTCGCACGGGTCGACCACCAACGCATTTCGCCAGCCGCACTTGGGTTTTTCGCGTATCTCTCCTACCCTCAGCGACTATCCCGGCAGCCTGACCCAGCAGCCATGGTCCGCATCGGAACAGCCACAATCGACTTTCTATATGAGCACTGCAGAGCCGCTTAACTATCGACGTCTGCTTGACCGCAACATGAGTTGCAACTGGAAATACATTGTTGACAAGATCGTTTGCAACAACGATCAGCAGGCGTCCATATTTTTACAGCAGAAGCTAAAGGTCGGTACCGCAGAGCAGAAGTTCGAAATTGTGCAAGCCATCATCGACCAAGCCTATCCGCTGATGGTGAACCGCTTTGGCAACTTCTTGGTGCAGCGGTGCTTCGAGCATGGGACTCCGGAGCAGATCATCCAGATTGCTCAAGCAATTCGTGGGAACACTCTCAACCTCAGCATGGATGCATTTGGCTGCCATGTGGTGCAGAAGGCGTTCGATTGCGTTCCAGAGGAGTACAAAGCCATCATGGTCCATGAGCTGCTACGTCGTATTCCCGAAACCGTCATTCATCGCTATGCCTGTCATGTCTGGCAGAAACTGTTCGAGCTCCGTTGGAGCGATTCGCCACCTCAAATTATGAAGTATGTCAACGAAGCCCTTCGTGGCATGTGGCATGAAGTTGCTCTTGGCGAGACTGGCAGCCTTGTCGTTCAGAACATTTTCGAGAACTGCTTGGAGGAAGACAAACGGGCCTGCATTACCGAGGTTCTTGCCAGCATCGATGTCGTTGCTCACGGTCAATTCGGCAATTGGTGTATTCAACACATCTGCGAGCATGGTGCCATTCCAGACCGCACTCGCGCCGTTGATCATGTGATACGCTTTGCTGCGGAATACAGTCTGGATCAGTTTGCGTCGAAGGTTGTGGAGAAGTGCTTGAAAGTGGGAGGCACCGAATTCCTGGATCGCTTTCTGGATCGCGTGTGTGAAGCTCGTCCAGATCGCCCTCGTATGCCCATGATTGATATCGCTGGCGATCAGTTTGGTAACTACCTCATCCAGTACATACTGACTAACGCCGACTCTCAGCGTCGCGAGCTCGTTGCTACCCACATCCGCAAGCATATGGTGTCCCTTCGCGGATCCAAGTACGGCTCGCGTGTCGCTATGCTCTGCTGCAACCCTGCCGTTACCACTCGTCCAGGTCCGCCTGGTGGCATGGGATCGGCTCGGGGTGTCAATCGACATGTCGAGAACTACAGCGCTGACCAAGGCCGTTCAACTTACACGAATGAGCGTAGTGGTGCCAGTTATGGTCCCATGAGCATGGGCGGCGCTCGTGGTACTTGGGGCTCCGGACCTTGGCGTTGAGATTCTGCGTTCATCGCTGCTCATGTGTCTACCCCCAGACACGGGACAACAATCCAAGCAAGCTCGGAGCTCGTTCTGGCATCTTCTCTAAGTCTACCACATATTTTCCAAATATGTTCGCCAGCAATACCAGCATTGGCACGACAGTCGACCCTCGGAATCTATGCTGGCTGCGCGCAAATCTTCATGTCTACCTGAAACCCTTAGCTTGGCTCGCAACTTCAAGTCTTGGATGTAAAGCATCTTTTCAGATCGCTTCTCTTCCATGCTTTGGCATTTCTGCCTCCATGGGCTGAGCAAGTTGCAGGCCTTTGATCGAGCTCGTGCTTTGACCTATAAGCATCATTTCTCTGCTTCGTTCGATTTCTTATCGCATTGCTCGTATTTCAATATCTTGATGGAGTAAGATTACACAATCATGTGGTGTTCATGGTGAAGTACTGGAGATTATAGGAGGATGGAATGGTGTTTTGCGAGAGCGGTAATAATAATGCTGTCTTGTGGTATGGGATCAGCCTATATCAGCCATGGATCGGTACCTTATGCAGCATGCGGCCGTTTGTTGCTTTAATTTCTGCCTCTCTTTCGACACAGTCCTACCATAATGACAATCTCCTTGGGCTGGACGTGTGCTGGCGATATGTTTACGTAGCAGGACTAATCCTAAATGCACGATGCGAATGCCTTGATTTTGTGTTGCGCCAGCTGCGTTTCCTGATTCGCCCGATGTCATAGGACTGCTCACCACGCCATCCCCTTCTCGCCTCCAGACATTACTTGCAGCAAACCGTAATATTCGCCCACCACATGACTTAATCCCGTAATTGCTACCAGAGCGCTAGAGTCAATTGGCACCGGTCTAGACGTCACACGACGGACCCGTCACAGCTATGACTTCTCCTGCTTCTCGACCAGCTGGTGGGACTCGACATCCCACTGCTCCCACCGTCATGACCATGAACGGCCACCTCGCCAGCGTTGGCGAGACCGCCACAAGCTTCGAGCATGGCATCCAGATCATCGATTCCGACAAGACGTTCAATGCGCAGCTGCCGCAGTACCTGCAAGTGGAAGGGGTCCTTCGGTCTGGATTCAACTACCATCTCATTTCGGTGTTTGGCAGTCAGAGCACGGGCAAGAGCACATTGTTGAACTATCTATTCGGCACGCAGTTTGGTGTCATGAGCGAACAGGAGAGACGACAGACCACCAAGGGCATCTGGATGAGCAAGAACAAGAAAGAAGGAGCGCAGGCCGAGAAGACCATGGCGGAGAATATTCTGGTTATGGATGTGGAGGGTACGGATGGAAGAGAACGAGGAGAAGATCAGGATTTCGAGCGGAAAAGTGCGCTTTTCGCGCTTGCAACAAGCGAGGTGCTGATCGTGAACATTTGGGAGCATCAGGTTGGACTGTACCAGGGCGCGAACATGGGCTTGCTAAAGACAGTGTTCGAGGTCAATCTACAGCTCTTCCTCAAGGATCAGAAGAGCGTGCCGAGAAGCTTGCTGTTCTTCGTTATTCGAGATCATCTTGGCACCACCCCATTGGCAAACTTGAAGAACACGCTCAAGCAGGATCTCCAGCGAATATGGTCTTCGTTGTCTAAGCCAGCAGGACTGGAGAAGAGCCAGATCGACGATTACTTCGACTTCGCATTTGTGGCACTACCCCACAAGATCCTGCAGCCGGAAAAGTTCGAGCAGGAAGTTGCGAAGCTGGGAACACGGTTCAGGGAGGGCTTCAAGGATCCAAAGAGAGCCGGCTTGGTTGACGAGTCCTCGGAACCTCTTTTACTTCCAGAGTATCATCGACGTATCCCCGCAGATGGTTTCCCAATGTACGCCCAAGGTGTTTGGGAGCAGATTGACAGCAACAAGGATCTGGATCTCCCCTCTCAGCAAGAACTTCTTGCGCAGTTCCGTTGCGATGAGATCATGAAGGAAGTGCTCATCCCCTTTGATGAGGTCATTGCACCGCTCGAACAGCTGCAGGCTGAGGCCACAAGCGCAGGAAAGCCGAGGGTCATGGTGAACCTAGGCCAAAAGATGGCTACTGCTAGAAAGTTTCTGCTCAGCAGCTTCGAAGAGGAGGCAAGCCGGTATCATAAAGGGGTCTACAAGCGCAAACAAGTGGAGTTGGAGGGCAAGGTTGACGGTCGGCTCAAGACACTGTTCCAAGGCCAGCTCGCTGCTGCACAGAAGAGTGGTGTGCACGACTTCAGTGAAGCTGTGACTGCTGCTGTCAAGGCTGGGCAGAAGAAGAGCGTGAACTACGACTTCCACTCCATCGTGCAGACAGAAAAGGCGCGCGCACTGAAGACGTTTGAGACCGAGGCCCAAGCTAGTGTCATTGCTGGAACGCCATGGAGCGACTACAAATCGCAGCTCAACCTATTCAACAACGACCTGGATGAGGTGAGCGCTCGATTGCGGAAAGACGAGATGCGCAGGCTGGCCACTCGTAGTGAGAGGTGGGTGCGATCAAAGCTCGGAGAAAGCGTGGGCCTCGAGTTCAACAAGCTGGGATCAGGTCGAGCTGGGTCCGGTGCACCAGCTGAGGGTGAGAAGCCAAAGTCAGAAAAGGAGCTTTGGGACCGAATTTGGAATCTCTTTACCGACACTGTAGGCCATGCTGAGATTCGTTTCACCGATCGCGCTCGCAGCTTCGATGCCAGTCCTGACGAGGTTGAAGTTGGACTCTGGCGCCTTCGACGGAAATCATGGGGTGCTCTGCGCGACAAGATCGATGAGGAAGTGATGGAGGGGAACCTTCTCCTGAAGCTGCGCGAAAATTTTGAGGACAAGTTCCGCTACGATGAGGAGGGAGTGCCTCGAATCTGGCGCCCGACTGATGACATTGAAGGGCTGTACACTCGCGCCAGGGAGAGCACATTGGAGCTCATTCCACTTCTTTCCCGCTTTCGGCTTTCGCGAAGCATGGCGCCGCCACCGCTTGATGCTTGGATCGGGGAGCCGCCGAGTACTGTCACCGCGGCGGACGAAGAAGATCTTAACCCTATTGGTGGCGTTGATGAGGAGGAGGGTAAGAGTCTGGAAGAGGAGACCACAGTACTAAGTGATGGAAAATCACAAGATCTGACGACGAGATTCAAGAAGACTGCTGATGGTGTATATGTGGAAGCGAAACGTAGCGCTATTGGTGGTGTTACCCAGGTGCCGTTATATTTTTATGGCCTGTTGCTTGCGCTGGGATGGAATGAGCTTGTAACTGGTAAGTTTACCCTTGCGCATTTCACCATGATTGCCAACACGGACATCGATACTGACTTGTCATGCCCTCAGTGCTGCGAAACCCGGTCTACTTCATTCTTCTCATCCTCCTTGGCGTCGGCGCTTACGTGACATACACGCTCAACCTCTGGGGACCAATGCTGCGCATGACCAATGCCGCATCCTCGCAAGGCTTGGAGATCCTGAAGGAGAAACTGCGCGAATTTCTCGAGAACTCCGAGACGGGTCGACAAGCCATCGGCATGAGTGCCAAAGGCGCCAATGCTATTGGGTAAGTTCTGGTGCTCGAAATATTCCTTGCCCTCTACCTTTGTGGCTTATGCAATACTGATTTATCCTGCAACAGCTTGGACACATTGAGCCCTAACGGCAAGACGAAGGCCAAGGCAGCTGACGACGAAATCGATGAGATATGAACGACGATCAATCCACATGGGAAGCATAGCGTAGCATAGAGAATGTGCATCGGGCGTTATACTCCCACAAAAGCATGCATTTGTAGGACAATACCTTGTATACGACGCAAGATGGCGCGTCATCCATCATGACCATGCTGGTCGCCCAACAACCCTTCACCGAAACGTTCTGTCGCCCCTCAGCTACCTCTCCATACAGCGTCTCGTATTAAGCCCCTCATCGAACACCAGACCACCCACTCAAACCACAATTCACCCTTGGGTTCCTACATTATCCTCTGCGTCTCCACCCCTCCCAATGAGTTCACCCATCCCCGTCTCCGCTTACAAAAGACCTCATTGGTCGGCAACATAGTCGCCTTGGCCTCGCCCTCGTCCAGCGTGCCCGTCATGAAGATCACCAGGCCCTTCAAACTTGGTGCCCCGGGCCGTGCAAACGCAGAGCTGCCGCAGATATCGCAGAACGAGCGTTGGCCCAGATTACCGGAGTCGGCCGTATCCTGGTAGTCGCGCTCGTTTGCGGCGCCAGAGAAAAGATGGAAAGTCTGTTCGACTCGCAAGATGAAAGGTGAAGTGGTATGTCGAGGGATGCATTCATCTGGGAAGGAGTACGAAGGAGTCAAGAAGTAGGGAGGTATGTGATTTTGAGAGGGACGAAAGACAAGAAACAGCGGGGCGAAGACGTACCACTTCGGGCACGAAGCAACTGGCCTGAAACGCTGAGTTCTGGGCAGCTGATGTAGTGGCAGAGCACATTCATAGTGGGGCGCCGCCAGAGAAGGCGTACTTGATGGCGCTGCAGAGACAGGAACCGTGGGTTTGCGGAGCGGATGCTGAGGTGGCCATGATTTCTGTCTGCGTCTGCAGTGGCTTTGTAGAGTCGCAGGGAAGTTGCAAGATGGTCCAGCTGTGTCTATCTTATCAGCTATGATGTTATTCGAAGGCCGTCCGAGGTCGAGGCGGTCACCTTGTCCAACCAAGCCCCCAATATTGTATGGTGGTGACGAAATGCTGTCATCGAAGCTCGTGCAACGACAAGGGAGCAGGGAGACACAAGTAGAAGAGACAGCATTCCGGACTGGTTGAGAGATGACAATTACAGCAGTTCATATCCACTACAATCTTCTCCTCACTTCTTCTTTCCGCTTGAGCTACTGTTTTGCGTCGTGCCAGCCATCCAGCCAGCCAGGTCAAAATTCTGAAGCTGGTTTGCTGCACCTCCAGATCCTGTCAGGGGACTCTTTTTCTGCATCTCCTCAAACTCTGCCTTGGTCTCGGGGTCCACTGCATTATGATTAGCATATATACTCTCCCCAGGTGTCGGCACCATCCCAGGAATGTGCTCGAAATGCTTACTGTTCTCCATCAAGTATGGTAATCCAAAGATGAACACCACACTGACCAGACCCATCAAGATCATGGGACTCTTCAAGAACCCCAACAGATTGAATCCGCCGCGCTGCTGGTAGAATGACTTCTGAGCCGTCGGCTTGACCTCTATGCTCAGTTCATCATGGCCGCTTCCATACGAGGGCCCTTTGTTACTCCACTCATTACCACGGAATGTCTGCCATGCCTCCACCAGTTCTCGCTGGGTACCGTCCGAGCTGGCCGATACGTCGACACGGAGTGGGGCGAAGAAGTAGTCGCGTGTATGCACAGTGAGCAGATAGCTTCCTTGCTCGATCGAGGGAAATGTGAAGGTATTGTCTCTGCGGAGGGGAATGTCGTAGCGCACGCCTGGTGGTCCAACCAGGATGGCATGTGTAGATGGTGGGAGGGTGTTCGGATTGGGTACAAGCTGTGTGGATGGGATCGAGACAGTGAGCTTCGCAGCAGTCGCGATCGTAGCACTAACGAGGAGTGCATATGCGGAGGAAAGCAGCATGTTGGCGACTGTCGACTGTGCTCGTGGGAATCGATGCCGGACTCAAGGTTAAGATTGTCGTTGGAAGTGGTGGAGTACACCACAAGCTGTACAGGCCGAATCCAGCGAGCTCCGTGGCTTTCACCTCCGCCTCATCTGTCACGCAATAATTGGCCTTGTTCTCTACTACTTCAACAATCGAATGCAAAACTGGCGCGAGGTCAATACAGCTTGGCTGATCCGCTCAGATCCGCTCTGCAATGCTTTTGCGGAGGCTCATTCTGAGGTCGAATGCGATTATCGAGTGCAAAACTCCTAATTCAGCTGTTAAAAAGTACATGTAGGTACTGCCACAACGGCATACACCATGCATACATTATTTATATGTATATATTGTACGAGGATCTACGAATGCAATCGACTCTCAAGCTCCCTCCAGGTCTCAGTATCGAGCTCTCCTTGCGATACATTCATGCTCACGCTCTGAACGCCCGGATCCTCTAAAACTGTATCTATAAAGGTACAGAGCTCCTCCACGGTTTTCTCGCTGCTCAGTCCTACCACGGTATCTGGTATTGGATCCCATACGATCTCACTCGTGGCGATCTCGACCCCGAGAGTTCTCGCCATGGCTTCCCCAACACTTTTGGTATCTTCCACCTCCGTGCTTACGACCAATCTGCCATCCTCGCCCTCGTCTACATCGAGAGCTCCAGCCTCGACAGCCGCCTCTAGGGCTTCTTCGACACCGACGTCCGCCTTGCTCTCTAGTGTGATCCTCCCTTTCTTCTCGAACAAGAAGCTCACAGGAGACACGTTCCCTCCGGTCTTATTGATAATCAACCTCACCTCTTGCAATGTCCTCAACTTCTGATCTGTTTCGCATTCCACAATGACGCCAACATTTCCTGGCAGCATTGCCTCTATCGTGACACTCTCTAGTGCTTTCCCGTCGAGACTTCTCCCTTGGCCTCGTGCAATAGCAGCTTCTATTGACGTCTTTGCGAACCCTTCTCTTTTGGCTTTGGTAATGAGATCTGCGAGGCGAGGGTTGAAGTTGGGATCCGGCCCAGCCGTTTTGG
Organism: Microcyclospora tardicrescens; assembly: GCA_003012245.1. Lineage (NCBI taxonomy): Eukaryota > Fungi > Ascomycota > Dothideomycetes > Capnodiales > Microcyclospora > Microcyclospora tardicrescens. The sequence continues at coordinate 18,874 of PXOE01000071.1, forward strand.
ATGCCAGAGCGAGTTCGCCAGCGAAGATGATGCGCTGCTTGTGCTTTGCTGCATCGACTTTCGCTTTGTCATGCTTGATCTTTGACCATCGATTGTGACCTGATGAAGTCGTGGACGAAATGGCGAAGCTTCGACGCATACACCTTGCGCAGATGTAGTTCTCTTGCTGCAGCCATGGCCGCACTGTTGATACGAAGGTATTTCTACCTGAAACCATGGCTATAAGGTACTTTCAGGGTAGCACCCTTGACATTAATTAGTGGTAGAAATAAGTAATGTGTCAGTTACTTCCGTATTAATAGCATGAGGTATTGGATGCGTTCAAGTAGATTATTGCCTTCCGCTTCGGGACACTTGCGCGGAGCATCGTGTCCACGTCTGCTATTTTGTGTCAGTTAGCGATCAGTACCAGAACCAACTTTTATGAACGAATCACTTATGATGAAATGAATATCCAAGAGAGAAGAACATAATGTCCGACCCTCGTCCCAGCCAGGAGCCGGCAGAATCAGCAGTGGCAGCACCAACAGTACCATCAGCACCTCCGAAGACCAGCTTCAATGGCGAGACACCCTCTGCGTTCACTCTAGATGTGCCACGGCTACACTCTCTGCCTTCAGAACAGCAAGCCTTATATCTTCTCACCTTTACGGCCGGCCTCACACAACATGTTGAAAGCCTTGATGCAGACGGCGCATCAGCAGAGCAGGCAATACTTAAAAAGGAACTGCTCCAGATAGTCAACCTCTCCTCTCCACCTCCCACCCGCATAATTCGAAACAACTTAGCGAAATGTTTCGCTGGGATCTTTGCGAAGGGGAACAGGAAGCTTCTGTACGAGTCGATCAACGACCTCGTGAATATCATAGGTGGAGGGAAGGAGAAAGATGGAAAGGCGAAACATGCAGCAGTGTCTTGTCTTGGGTCGCTATTCGAGGCAGCTGGGGACAGCGCCCAAAGCTTGTCGTCGCTGGCATGTATGACAATGCTGAAGGCGCTCAAGAACGCGTCGAATGAAACCGGTTTGCGAAGCTCCATATTCCTGGCTCTAGGCTGTGTTCAGGTTGGCATCAAGGCGTTGCTAGACGAGGACGTTGCGCGTGCCATCTGGAAGCAAGCTCGCAATGCTGCAGGCTCAGACAGGAGCTTCCTCGTACAAAGGTCTACCTGCTGGTGCTTGGAGCAGTTCATCCGGCATACGCCATTCTTCGACAATTCCAACGATTTCGAGAAATTGCAGGCAGCTCTTTTCAAAACGATTGAAAGCCCATCTGCGACTGTGCGACATGCTGGTGCTTCTTGTTTGGCGACTCAGCTGGTGAAAAGTCATGCCGACTCGTCTAACAAGGACATTGTCCCACATATCAGGAAGCCGAGGAAAAGTAGGCGGGCTGTTAAAGGGGAAGATCTTGACGAAGAGCTCGATCGTGCATCATCTCCTGCACCCGACAAGCCAGCGACTGCGTTGTCTTTCAGCCTAAGTGAGATACTCCGGATTCTTTCCAACCAGTACAGTAAACCGACAACAACGAACAAGGGTCGTGCGGGCCTGATGGTATGCTACATCAAAGTTCTGAAGACGCTCGGGGAAAGCGTAGTCGAGGCAAACTATGGCGAGATTGCCCGCCATTTCTTCATTGATATCCTCGGTCATCCTAGCTTACAATACAACCGCTATCGCCAGCTTATGACTCGAAAGTTCGTCTGTATCGCTCTTGAGAGGACTGTGGGTAGGGTGCTGGGTGAGACGGCTCAGGTCAATGCTTGCCGCTTTCTGCTTAACAACATCATCAAAGATTATCCTCAAACTATGAAGGAACGACCAGAACCGAATAAGCATACTCTCGTAGCTGCAATCAGTGCTTTGACGTCCTTGATGCGAGAACTAGGTGCTGCGGCTGGAATCGTGGCAGATCTGTGCCGAGAGGCACTGCTGCAGGTTTTGCAGCATCCGAACTTCACTGTACAAGTGTATGCTTCGCGAGCGATGCGACAGTTCGTTCTTGCGTGCCCACAGCAGCTGCTACCTACGGTCACGATCTGCATGAACAGTGTAAATCGCGAGCTCACGTTGCTTGCGGGTCCCCGTCAAGGACCCAAACGATGCATTGGCTATGCTCATGGTCTTGCAGCAGTGCTTAGTACCTCTAGCCAACACCCATTGTATGGATCCGTGGATGTCTACGCCCGCGTTTTGCAGCAAGCGACTACGCTCCTGAAATCAAGTGGAAGCTCGGACCTCCGTATATCAAGTTGTCAACTCCAGGTTGCATGGATCATGATTGGAGGCTTGATGTCGCTCGGCCCAAATTTTGTCAAGATTCATCTCTCCCAGCTCATGCTGTTGTGGAAGAACGCACTTCCACGACCAGTGCCAAACGAGAACATGAGCCAACGAAACATGATCGAGCTTAGCTATCTCTCTCATGTCAGAGAATGTGCTCTCGGTTCCATTAGGGCTTTCTTGACTTTCAATCGGCGTCTCCTCACCTCTGACATTTCTAGACGGCTTTCTGCGATGTTGGAAAACACAGTTGTGTTTCTACAGAATCTGCCGGATAAGAAGACAAGCGAAGACCCTACCAACCGGCTTTCTCCAGCCCTTCAGCTGCAAGACTATGGATTAATGGTTCAGAGACGAGTGTTTCAATGCTTTTCGCAGCTTCTTACATCAAGTCCGGTCGGAAGCCTGGAAGTGACTGCACATTCTACCCTCCTCCCATTAGCAGTGGCTTCTTTCTGCGATGCCGACTATAGCCCCCCAAGCTCCTTGAGTGCAGCAATCGCAAGTGCTGCAGCTGCCTCAGAGAGCATATGGGATGCCGGTGACAATTATGGATTTGGAGTTACAGGGTTGGTGCAGGGATTGAACATCAGAGATCCGCTAAGCCGCAGCGTCCAGAAACATTGGACAAGTCGAGAAAATGATGAAACATCGGTAGATCATGTCATCCTGTCGCCTATTGGCACCGGGCCAGAGTATGATGCCACATTCTGCTACCTACCAGAACCTGACTCTGATCACAATGATGCCTTCCCTAATGCGCCTGGTACTGAGTCCATCAATGCGGCCATCGCAGTCTTCGGACTGTGCCTGCCGTTACAAGAGGCGAAGGTGCAAGAGTCAGCGCTAGAGCAGATCATGTCTTCTATCAGTGCATCCTCGTTACAAAAGGATCCGGCAAGGAAAGCTGCAGTCACGGTCAATGTAGCCTTGGCACTTGTCACAGCTTGCAAGGTTGCGAACGGCGAGATAGGCTCCGCAAAAGGTAACCTGCGTCGCGATGCAACAGAGAAGAGTTTTCAAAGTTTGTTGCACATTTGCATTAAGGACCAAGACATCAGCGTCAGACTCATGGCTGCAGATGCAATTGGAAGGCTCTGCTCCAGCTCAGGCACGGTCTTCACTGCGCCCGAGGTACAATATCTCACGGAAACGATCGTGAACAATCGCGAGCCGCATGTGCGTGCTGGCTGCGCACTTGCATTGGCGAAAATCCATTCACAGCTGGGAGGAATGGCTGCAGGATTCCACATGAAGACTATCGTGGGCATATTGATGTCGCTGGCTGCGGATACGCATCCGCAAGTACATTTCTGGGCTTTGGATAGTCTGGCTGAAGTTGCTGAATCCGCGGGTCTCAACTTCTCCGCCCATGTTACAAGTACTATCGGCATGCTCAGCCAACTTTATGTATCTGACGGCCACAACGCCGAAACGTTGACCCTGGCATCTTCGAATATGCTGATGGAACTTCCGGTCCCAGCTGCTATTGCGCGAGGTGTTGACTCGGCCATCAATGTCTTGGGTCCTGATCTACAACACATGGCCAGACCACGGGACATGATTCTCACGCTCGTTCGTCTCTTCTCGCAGGAATCGGATGTTCTGACGTCTCTTGAAAGCCTACGCTGCCAAGAGCACTTGTCTATGTACGCGCCTGAGCATGTTGCGCTGGCTCAATACGTACAGCGGCTACAAGCCGATGTGGAATCTGCCAATGACGAGATTTCAACCACTGCGCTGTACGGACTTGCAACGCTCATGCGACGGAACGCAATCGACATCGTCAAGATCGCTCGGCCAGGGTTGGAAGAGCGCCTTTGGGACTATCTCAACAAGCGATGTGATCAACCTTCCATAAGGAATATTTTTACTAATTGGCTGCATCAAACTGGCACAAGTGACCCTGGTGAATGGATCCAAAGATGCAACGACATACTCACCAAGGCGGCCGCGAAGTCAGAGCAACCCAAACCCGTTGTGGCTAAGGAAACACCTGGTCCAGACTTGCAAGACGAGGAAGTTGCTGGCTTTGCTGTTACTGCTGGCGCATCTAAAGAGGACGATGCCACGGTTCCAACGTCCACGCAAGAGCTCATGCGCTGGCAGGTCCGCTTATTCGCCATGCATTGTCTGCACGACCTGATTGCTTTTATAAGCAAAGAAGCCGCTCTTGGCGACGAGAGCCCGGGAGAGATAGTGTTGCAGCACAAAGTCGCCGACGTGGTCAAGATTGCATTCTCGGCATCAACGGCTGGCGTAGCGGCGCTCCGTGTCGTGGGCATGCGCATCATCGATCAAATTCTGAAGATGTTTGGACGCACTGCGGATCCCGACTTTCCTGAGGCTATGCTTCTTGAGCAGTACCAAGCACAGATCAGCTCGGCATTGACTCCGGCTTTCGCAGCAGATTCGTCCCCTGATCTAGCTGCGGCTGCGGTCAGCGTCTGCGCCACGTTCATCGCGACAGGTATTGTCACTGATGTTGACCGTATGGGCAGAATTCTAAAGGTTCTAGTTTCTGCACTCGACAGCTTCTCTCGCGACACCGAAAGTGCAAGCATCGGCGATCTCAAGGCTCTCAGCTCTAACGCACAGGTGATGGTTCGCATGGCTGTCTTTTCCGCTTGGGCTGAATTGCAAATGGCAAGTACCGAGCAGAAATATCTCCTTGATGTCGTGAAACCACACATTGCTCAATTGCTTCCTTTGTGGCTGTCATCACTGCGTGAATATGCTCGGCTACGATTCGAGCCTGAAATTTCTGCTTCGGTTGGCACGACACCTTCGGGTGATTTAGACATGGTCTACGCTGCACTCAATCGACAGACTCTGCTGAGCTTCTACCAGGATTCATGGTTGAGTCTTGTAGATGCCATCGCAAGTCTCATCGATGAGGACAGTGAATTTGTGTTTGAGATGTTGGATGGCAAACATACGGAATCTGCTGATGATGGAAACGAACAAGCAAACGGCACAGCGAAAACGATATCGCAGAAGGATGCTGCTACGGCAATCAACTACCGAGAAGAGCCTGTGGCATTCTTCTTTGTCCTGTTTGGTTTGACATTCGAGTCCTTGGCCGTGCGGACAAGTGAAGAGGACATCGTGGTGCGACAACGTAACCTGGATATTCTCTCCGCGCTGAAAAAGATCTTGCGGCCATCGGTCAGTGGGAATGCGGTGTACCAAGACGTCATATTCTCCGAAACGATGGACTTACTCGCACGAATGGTGCTTACCGAGTCGCTGGGAGTGCAAGCTGTCGTCGTCGAAATTGCAAGAAACCTTTGCATAGTGCATCCCTCTTCACGACACGGCGCTGCGACTGCCACCAATGGTGACACGCTGAGCGACGATATTGAGCAGTTGTTTGAACTAACTCGCATCATTGTCCTCGTGATTGCCAATCTCATTCCTGGCCTGTCAGATTCTCCCGTCGCGGCACGTTTGGAAGGCTCAGACGAAGCCGTGTCCCTTGTCCGCATAGCTCTGCAAGCACTGGTGGACGTCTCTGACGTGTTTCCGGCCATCATCAAGACTGATCTGCACGCCACGATCCTGCACATATTCGTTACGATTCTCGGGACAGGGTCATGTCAAGCATCCGTCATATCGCAAGCTCTACCAATCTTCCGCCGCTTTATCGCGAGCATCGCCAACAGCGACCGCTCCGAGACCCCAGCTCAGCTCCGCAACGCTCTCGCCAGAATGCAAATCGTGTTGAAGAATGCGCAAAAGCGCGAGACCGAAGCCAGTCTGCCCTGCGAGAAGAACACTTTGCTCGCCATCACCATTCTTCTGTCTACAGCGCCACGAGAGCTACAGCCTACCGACCCACTGATCGCACAATTCGCCCAGGAGCTCGGCACTTGTCTGGAGAACCCACCGACCTCCCGCGTCGCCGCTGGCTGTGTCCGCACGCTCCTCCTTGCAGGCGTACAGACCCAAGCCTTGCTGCGTCTGTCACTCAGCTTCCTCACCACCCCGAACGATCTAGAAGGACTCGTAGAAAGCCGCGCCTTGACTGCACAGACCCTTACACTCTTCGCACCCAAACTGCCCGCCCCTCGTCGCCCCGCTGCCATCGCGCTATTCATGGCCGTTTTGTTGACCCGAGCACAGCACGACGGCAACAGCACACATGCCGAGACAGCCACACGACTGCTTGATCTCGCCGCGCTAGACAACACAACGTTCCGCGCTGTCGTCGGAGCGATGGACCCGCAGCGCAAGGCATTCCTGGAGACGATCCTGAAGGCCCGCATGAGTGTGCAACGGAATGGATCGGCGTTTGAGGCAGGGCGGGGAGAGCCGACGATTGCGCTCAAGATGGATTTCTAGACATGTTGTGCTTGAATGAACGGTATGATTGTCTTGAGGAAGTTAAGCGCGAGAGACATGTTGTCATGCCATGAACAATGCGAATGCAGATTCAAGATATATATGCCCTCATGACTCGATCAAAGATGTGAACATTTTATATGCGTCGTTAAGATGACTTCTAAAACTCCTCGCTAAGCAGAACCGTCATGTCGTGTCGTTTCATCTATCCCTGTACAGGCAGAGCCTGAGCCACATTTGCCTCGGCCTGCGCTTTCTCCACATCACCAGCTTGCTCACTCGTCGCATGTCCATCGCCTAACGATGTGACTTCCGTATCCACGTCCTTCTCGGCCCCGCCCTGAGTTCCAAGGGTCAGGAATGGAACCAGAAATACGCCGAGCAGCGAGGCGGCAGTAGTGAACCAGAAAACCGCCGCGTAAGGCTGTGTGACAGGGTCCCAGTAACCAGCGAGTGTGGGATTCTTCTGCACGGCATTGAAGACGGCGGTAGCAATACCAAAGCCAAAGGTCTGACACAGCTTGCTGACAGTCTGGAAGATGGAGCCGGCGATGGACTGCTGGGTGGGCGGCATTGAGGACATGACGTACATGTTGGCGACGTTGAACTCGAGGTCGGCGCCAATGACGTTGAAGATGAGGGCAGGGAAGAAGAAGGCCCAATAGCTGGAGGAGCTGGTGTTGACTGCACAGAGCAGGAAGGACAATGTATAGGCGCCGGTAGCGATGTACAACAACAGCTTGTTACTGATACGATGCAGGATGAGACCGGCGATGATGTTGACCAGGAGGCCGTTAATGGCCATGGGGAGAAGATGGACGGCCGTGGAGAGCGCGGAGTAGTGCCAGACGTCCTGAAAGTAGAGCGCGACGAAGAAGGCAGCCGGAGCGAAGGACATGCAACCCAATGTGAGAATCAGCATGACCAGGGAGAAGTTGCGATCTCTCCATATTGTCATCGGGACGAGTGGATACTTGTAGTAGCAGTCCCAGATGACAAAGACGACCAGGAGGAAGATCCCGACGATGAGGAGTGCGAGGACATAGCCGGTTGTCCATCCTTGCGGGGCAGTGTCACCAAGAGACAGAGCCGCCGAAAACATGCCGATGCCAAAGATGATGCAGAAGACACCAATGGGATCCAACTTCTTGATGGTCTCCCAGTTGAAGGGTTCTTTGGGCTGCGTATCGCGCGGAATCGTCCAGATGCCAAGGATTGTGAACAAGAGGAACACAATGGACAGAAACCAGTATGAAGCTCTCCAGCCGAATAGGTTTGCAGCTATACCGCCGGCGATCGTGCCGAACACATAGCCTAGCGGATTCCCGGCAGAGAAGCACGCAAATGCATAGTTTTTCCGCTTACTTGGTTTCTCGTAGATCACGCCCAGAATGCCGACAGCAGGAGGAACAGCGCTCGCGCTTGTCAAGCCCATGACACCATTCAAGATGTCGAGAGATATGCCAGTTTTGGCGAAACCACTGGCGACTCCAAAGACAGCAAAGAGGAACATCGAGCCAACAAATAACGTTTTGCGACCTGTGGTACACTTTGATCAGCCTTCGCGTCCTTCAACTGCAGTTTCGGGAGACAGCAACATCTACTCACCCCAGACATCCGCGATCTTTCCGAATGGTAGTAGGAATGCTCCACTAGCAAGCGTACAAGCTGAAGTGATCCAAGTAATCTCCGCTGTCGACATGTTCAGATCCCGACCAATGAACGAGCTCGTCACAGTAACGGAGCCACTAAGCAATGAGGACATGGCAATAGCCATCGTCGCGGTCAGTACAAAAAGTACTTCCTCAATTGTGCTTTTGAAACATGCTGGGCGAGCACCAAGACCAGGCGCCGCCATCTCACTCGACTCTGGTGGCGGCGACTCAGCCTGTGATGGTGTTGAGGTCGGTTTCTCCATAGCTGTTCGATGTTTTTGTCACTCTATCGAGAATCAATGATTCAGGATGAAAACGAGCCAAATGATTGCTTCAATTTGTAGGGGCCGTGGAGTTGAGGCCAAGGTACCGTTGCGTCCATATACATGTCGTAACATCGTTCGTTCAGTATTCGAAATTTGGTCAGCGAGAGCGGAAATGCGCCGTCGGCCGACGCATTCGGACATGCGGTTGCTGCGGTAAGCATTTTGGTGAGGTAAGCTGGAAAATCATTCAGCTTCATCTTACCGAAATGGCTACTAGCATGTTCCTGTCTGCGGCTATAATTCCGGCACATGACATATCAGTCTCGCTGCAGGTAATTGAGCACTCGGACATGTCACAAGGCAGCGCGATCAAGATGTTGAGCTGCTTCCAGAAGCAACCCGACCTACAGCTTGATGACATCCCAATCGACGAGATTCAAAGTTGACAGAACGCCTCCAAGAGGACCTTGCACCTCGTGGCCATTTGTCCATTGCTTCGATCCAGCCCAGTACTTGATGAATCCCTCCGGACCGGACACGATGAGCAACTTGTCTCCTGCTCTATCGTCAAGCTCTACTCTATCATGTCGTCGGACGAGGTCTGTCACGTCTGCAGGCCGAATGAAAGATCCTTGTTCGTCCACGAAGTAGTCCACTTTCATCGTTGTGCCGCCTGCAAGGTTCATGCTTTTCAATGTGCTGAGATGCTTCACGATCGCTCCCGTGTCTTTAGACGTATCTGGTTTGTCAGACGTGCTGGTCGCTGATCGCCAGATGCTGCTCAAACTCCAACCCAGCCCAGATTTTGAGGGTGGTGTGTCGCTCTTGGCGCCGCAACAATCTTCTTGGTGCCTGTTGGCCCATAAGATATGTATGTCAGCCTCTCCACGAAGCGTATCGGCAACTTGCATTGCAGGTGCGATACCTGTGCCTCCAGCGAGGAACAACACCGTCCGCACCTTTTCGGGCAAAACATATTCAGTGCTCGGGCCACGCAGCTCAATATCTGATCCTACTGCCAACCGGTGCAGGTATCCTGAGACTTCTCCATTCTGCTCTTTTCTGATGAGGAATCTAAGCTCGTTGGGGTTCTGTCCTGGGGCTAGTGGTAGCAAGGTATAATGTCGAGCGATCTGCAGTTGAGGCTGTTTGAACTCCATGCTTAGGATAGCTCGATCCCACAGCTCGTCGTAGACATCGATCGCCACCCCTGTCGCCGGCTTCAAGGTGAATATAGACGAAGTCGGCGATATGACCTCCCTATCCACCAGCGTGTATCTGATGAATTCCCGAGGTGGACCGGATTTGTCCTGCTCGTCGCCGCGGAGCCAAGTGCGTAAGCCCCATCCTAGTGGTACACCAATGGCGAAGGATAGTGGGAATTGGTAGGAGAATCCTCCTTTCCGTGAGTGTTGCTTATGGTCACGATGGTGATCATCTTCGCCAGACGCTCGCGCTGCTGCAGGTACATGTGCCTTGGCTTGTGCTGCCTCGCTTGGCAGAACCGTGGATTGTGAGAAGGGTGCATTGGCGAGCACGGTCGCTCTCGCATTTCGGGCTATTCGTGAGGGTGTGGAGACCAGGAGAGCTGCTTTGGGGGCCATTGCATGGATGTACTGGGAAGGCCTGCACACGATCTGAGGGAAGAGGTGAAGGCCACGTGAGGCAGAATGGCGGAGCTCGGCATTCTAACGGACGTCTTTCGACCTTGCCTAAAGCCCATAGCGTACTACTTCATCATTTGATGGTTATACAGACCACCAAGAACATGATATATTCTCCAGGGTTGTGTTGCGAATCACTCTTCAAAGCTATCACTAGGAATGTACTGCGGGAGTTGCGACAGCTTGCGGGGGGCGGAATGTGCTTCAGCACAGCTTGCTCTCGCAAATCCGGCCGCCGTACACAATCATTCTCCATCGCTACCTGCCTGGAACAGCATTGTGCGAGCAGTATGAGATAGGATCAGTGAAAAGCAACTTGGAAACGAGACCAGATCCTTCTCAAGAACGATCTCCTTCGTCTGCTGCGCCAGCGTTGGGCTGATCGTTTTGACGCATTGGGGAGTCAAGCTCACAACCATTTATGGGATACTCCTTGATTGATTCAGCTTCCAAAAAGGACACCACAACCGATGCACATGATGGCTTGAGTGGAGTTAGTACTTCGTTGAGCTGTGTTCTAATGAATCATTTTGGCTCGGTGTGAACCATGTCTCAAAGCATACCCAAGACACGTTTCATTAGCACTTCTTTTGAAGGCATACAATCTTACATGTATCCTTAGGCTTTATCGGGCTTCCATCGAAATTTGCGAAGGGGCAAAAAACTCGGGCACTTGCAGCACGTCTTGTCGCAGTACAGGTAGCGTACCATGAGCCTTTGACGATAACCAGCTACGCGTGAGTGATACGCAGATCCGGGTTTCTCGAGACGAGGATTAAATAATAAGAGTGTTCACATCTTTGGCAGTGGTGCACCAATCTAGGTTCACATTAACTGACGTTAAAGCAACCAAGTTGGTTCTCAAGGAAAGGCGACACAAATTGAAGGTCTGAGACCATGATGGTGGTAGAATGGTAATATTCATTACAATAGTAGTCCATCAACAAGTGAGACCAGCATTGTGCATTGACAGCATACGGGCACGATAAGATTGCGCGAACATGACGCGACGTGCCGCATCACGGGAGTGGGAGATTTGCCCGGACCAAATCAACTTCGTGTGCCTCCAATGCTGGCAATTCACAAACAACATCCGTGTTGGATACGTGTAAGATGTCTGCATCGCCCATCAACATGGCTCTGGTACAGTAGATTTCTTTCTTATGTTTTGGTCGATCGTCCATTTCATTACATTCTGTTCTGTTTCGCCAGGTCTGCGGTCAATCCTACTAGCAATAACTGGAGCAGCGATCAGCTCATTAAGAGACCAATATCAAGACATCTATATGCTGGACATGGCTTCGGAACACATCAAATCAGCGAGATGCCGTTTCAAGCCCCATCACTGGCCCTGGCCCTGGTCATCGCGTCGAATCTAGGTCCAGATGAAGCATCATGTCGATGCTGCTATCCACAGGCCATGCACTGTTAGCTCTCCTTCGTCTGTTTGTCGCGTCCCGTCAGCAACCTCTGTGCAAACTACCTCTACCATTTGCACCGATTGTTTGTCGGGTCGTCAACCATCATTCTAAGGACGTCAACATCTGCTAACTATGCCATAACCTGGATACGATCTGTCAGACCTGGATGATCAAGTCGGACTGGTCATGCTTAGAGCTCAAACTCCTGGCTCAATCACCTCGTGAATTGCACTGAAGTCATGCTCAAAATCACTTCATCTTCTCTGACCTCGAATGTCACCATCGGCATCGCTGCCACTGCCGGTGCAGTGCAAACAGCTGTCGCCATCATCCAGACCAAGTTTTCCATCTCAGAATTGCAGAACACTGACGTTTATGGTTTGGCGTTGGTCGCCGCAGCGTTGGACATCATTAGCATTCCATTGCTGGTAACAGGAGTCGTGTTCCGTCTTCGACACTTGCACCGCCGGATCGTATTCCCATTCCATGTCATCGCTGCCTCAGTACTGGCCACTGCAGGTATTCTTACGATTTACTGCTTAGCCTGGGCCAACGCGCAAGTTCAGAATCAAGTCGGCAGCAGAGATCGTCATCTCGACAAAGTTGGCATCGCCTTAGCGAGCATTGGACTTGCCTTGCTAGCAGCTTTCTATGCTTTACTGATATGGTCGGACCAGCCACGAAATGAGAGTTCAAGGCCCGAATATGGACCGCAGCGTTCGACACAAGCCCAACCTACGAAATCATCGTTGGGAAACAGTCTTGTGTCTCTGTCATCAACACCCTTCGTCACGAAATCGACGGCATCGTCAGTGAAGTCCATGACAACACCACGGCGCTCACAATCTTCAAAGCGATACTCGATCATCCCATCGTTCAAGTTGAATGCATCAAATCGTGGCTCATACGCTTCAACCGACGGAGGCTTGCCAACCCATATACCTGCCTCTGTAGTTACAACCCGCGGTCAAGACAACTTTCAGGATTGGGTTGCATCGACAGAGGAGGCATTGTCATTATACGAATTCACGACCAGCAAAGCTCACAGAAACAGCAAACTGGAGCCAACTCGACTTGCGCCCATTGCTGGTAGTCGACCTGGCTCGCCAGCAACCACACTCCAGCAAGCTGCAGCGAAGAACGTACGAGTGATAGAGAACAATGCCTTGCATCAATCTACTCAGGCTTTGCCTTTCGCAGTGCCTGACGAACGACCATCCTCAGCGAGACTTAGCATACCGCCGTCATTAAGACCCAGCAAATCGGATTCAAGCCTACGCTTCGACCGCGCGCTTTCCTCTACAGAAACCCAGTCCAACATACATCCGCTCTTTCGCTCGGAGTGGGCAGGTCCACCGCCAGTTGCCTCGCCAGGTACGGTCATCACAGCTTCTCCGCTTGGAGGTCAAGTGATGCGACATGGAGGAGCACGAAGATCTCTGTCGGTTCGGAACGCTCGCTCGTCGCGAAAGCCCTTTTTGTTCTAGATTGGAAGAGTATTCTTAAGTAACAGCAAGACATCGCTGGCAGGTTATAGCGAGTACCACATCTCTAGGCGCTGAACATACTGGACTGCAGAGGCCCACAAAGGAATACACGCGCCCTTGGGATTACGCCTGGATATCCGTTCCAGCAAACGATTCGCGGCAAGGACAGGCTTCTCATCGACCCTGGCAGACAACAACATCTTTTGAGCAGGCTCGTCTAACCGAGTCGACTTCAAGCCCGACGCCATCAGCCCTCCACTGATCTCACCATAATTCAGTAAGAATGCGTGTACCCATCGCATCACACGATAGTATTGTGTACAACGTCCACGAGCGGAATCGTTCAGCAAGGAAAGATCGAATTAGCATCAGATTTCCATTTCTCTATGTCCGATTTCTGTTTGGCAGCCAGCGAAATTAGTGCACGCGGGATTATCATTTCTATGGCGCGTAAGATACCAAGGGGGAAAGCGCGCGGAGGATGAAGATGGCATGGGAGGCTCACGAACTGATGTAATTGTAATGTAATAGCACCGCGTTTGTCAGATCGTTAAACCCAAAAGAACACTCTCATATTTGCTAGACCGAAAGATGCTATGAAAAGGACCAACTCGTTCGTACCTCTTTCATGCAGTTAAAAAGCGAAAACAGATCGAATGCCCGCCCCATAGTCGTCACATCGTCGTACTCTTTCAGCATTACCACCGCTCACAAGTGCCGTCTACTTTCTCTTCGCCTTCGTCTTCTGCCCCTTCGTCTTCTGCGTCTTTGCCTTCTGTGTCGGTTTCTTCTGCCTCTTCGCCTTTGGAGCCTGCTCCTCCAGTGGCGGGCTTTCCGCTGCTGCTGCTGCTTCCTCCTCCTCTCCCTCCTCCACCTCCGCCGCAGCCTCCTCTCCCACCACAGCCTCCTCTTCCGCCGCGTGTGCCGGTCTGTCAACCACTTCCGGTACTTTCTTCTCCCGACTCTCCTTCTTCTCCGCAACCTTCATATACACCAAGCAATACACATCAAACATCCTCGCGTTAGTGTCACACTTCAGGTCCCGCAACACATCTAAGCTTGGGAGGCGCGTGACTGTCTCATCATTGATCGCCGCGCAGCCTGGTCCCTCGCGCTCTCGCACAACTGATATGTAGTGGCCTTCGGCCGTGGTAGCCCCACGATGGCACACAACGCCCTGCAGCTGGTATTGTAGGGAGTTGATCTTAGCCGCGACCTCAGGGTCGACCCAGCGGCGCAGGTTTAGCTCGAGTGGATGTGGAACCGGCTGGTGCAACTTGCCAGCTTGAAAGCTGGCGCGGCCGCGACTCCGGCCGGTCGCGATGGGCATGCCGAAGCGCTTGAGTTGGATGAGAAGGACCTCAGGGGCGGCAGTGATACGGATGGCATCGATACGGTGGCGTCTAGCAGGGGGGTCGCGGCTTTTGTCGGCGTTTTCATCCTCGTCCTCGTCGAAGAGGGAATTGGGCGAAGAACTGGGGCTGCGCTGGGCCGGCTGTCGGTTGCTAGGGCATGTGGCGTTCCGGCACGGCGTATCATCATAGACGTGCTCGATGAAGTAGTTGTCAAGATAGGTATCGAGATTGGCCTTTGGAGGCGTTACGATGCCGAGGGAAAGCAGGTCGCTGTGGCTAGGGTTGGGATCAAACAGTTGCTGCTGACAGTGAGCGCAATCTCGATGTGTCGTATAATGTAGCTCAAACATGTATTTCCTGGTCCTGGTCAAGATTGTTAGACATGAGATTGTTCGCACGAACGTCTCCGGGAAGGGGTAAGCTCTCACCAGGTCGCACTTCCAGGGCCAAGCAGTTCGAGCAAGGCCGACCAGAACTCTGCTGGATCTTCTTGGCCCTGTGATTGAACGATCTGGTCTGTCGCAGCCGAAGTGACTGCTGGGATGATACTTGCGCGCATCGCTGCCCACAGCCTGAATAGGACTCCACCTTTTTGGGTTTTAGGTGGAAATTCTGTGACACTTCGAGTGATCCAATACGCCTTAATAACTTTCTGGAACGAGCATATGACGCAGTTATCACGGTCATGATCATCGCTTCTGGGCTTATGGATGGTTTCGATGTACCGCAATAAGACTGGCGTGTGTAGTAGACATTGCATGAGGCCGAGACGGTAGCAAGTCATTCCGCTGTCGTTGACGAATCCTTGAGGCCCATCTTGAACATATTTCTGCAGCCATTCCCTTGGGAGGTTTTTGCGGCGTTTCTTCGGCTCTGCCCATGGATCTCTCTTTCTTTTGGGCATTGTGGGAAGGATGGGAAGGCAAAGTAAGAAATGTTTACGGATTCGTGAACCAGAAGGAAATGTGGTACGGAGACGGAAGTGCTGATATGGTATGAGAGTTGAGCAGTCATCTACGTGCAGAGACGAGGTAAAAGTAAAGAGAGTCTTGTTGTCTTGACAAAGAGAGGGCATTTGCTGGAATGAAATGAATGTGGTCATTCGAACTCATTGTTGCAGACCGCGAACAATCATGACAATCAAACCTGATGCGCGGGAGGAATGTTTGTGGGGACCAACGGGTGCAGCACGCAAACTCATCTGATTGATTTTGCTTCCGTACTTGCATGGACAAGACGGACCAGTTTGCTTTGCGTTATTGCCGCCATGATCCAATCCTGGCGGGAACTTCAATGCCAGCCTGCCGCTATGCCTCGCGCCATATCACGAGGATAGGGTGGACCACTTTGATAGTGTTCCGTAATATTACTGGAATAGGGAGTACGTTGTGGCCCGGAATGTGTACTTACACTTGCTCAGATGAAGCGGATGACTGCATAACTGCAGGTTTGCTCGGCCAACAGCTCTTTGCGGGCTTACGCAGCGGCTGGAATGTGAACGGCAGCATTGTTACGATACTGCATCATTGTCCAGCCTGGAGGTGGCTTCTTGAGTATGATGATGAACAGTTCATAGAGCCGGTTGCAGTCCGCACAGCAATGGATGGTGACCAACATTTGTGGAATGCAAGTTGCGAACGAGGCTCCAAATTTCAGATAGGATGCAGTCTTCGCTTATGACGTTTTCATTCTCAGTCGAAACATGGATCGGGATGTGTGCACATGAGATAGCCGATTCGTAGGGATCGAATACCATGAGCCTGAGGTGGAGGTCGTCAAGTTCATGAAGTGAAGTCTGATGAGAAGCGTTCCCGGCACAGCCCACCTCGACACTTCTGACCTCCACTACCCTGGAATGTGAGCAACCACCTCGATTGTCAAGGTTATGTAATATTCCAAGATACCTACCTATTATTCGATCAAAGACTCCTGTAGCATACGCTTCTTGCATTGTTATGGGTAGCAGTGCGTGGAGAGAGTTACAACAATAACCCGAAAATGTCAACCGATTCCTCCACGGACGAAATTTACGAAGAAACACACGTCCATGCAGTATATGAGCAAATCGCCTCGCACTTCTCGTCAACGCGATATAAAGTATGTACTACATAGTCACTACCTCCCTAACTGTTGATCAATAACATGATGAAGCAATCTCCGATCCCCTGTCTCGAAAAATCAAGAAAGTATCATGCAAGCTAACGAAAGAATCAACAACAGCCCTGGCCGATCATCGAAAAGTTCCTCCTGGCCCTACCACCAGGCTCTATCGGTCTGGACGTCGGCTGCGGCAATGGGAAATACCTCGCGGTCAATAAGGACGTGTATATTGTAGGCTCAGATCGGTATGTCAAACTTTCGTCTCAAATATAATGCCTGTCCCCGGTCTTGTTGCTCGTGGTCTTCAACGCGGACTGAGAGGAACAGGATGGCCAGAACATTCCTCGAACAACCAGTTCCCCTGCACTGTCACAACCTCTTCGAAATCGAAACCACAAGAACGAGAAACATACATAACAAGCAGAGTCCCAGATACTCATCTCCACTCCTCTCCTTCTCACTTAACCCTAACCCTAACCTATCTGAACATTAACATAAGAACTCAACCCCCCCTGTCTTGACCCACCGCGCCTCCTCATACACGACGACCCTATTCTCCTACCTTCCCGCTTCTACCTACCCAGCCATAAAAAATCTCCCATCTAACAACCTCCTCACAGCTCAACAGCCCTAGCCCAAATCGCCGCAGCGTCTTGCTCTCCCTCAGCATCAGTCTCTAAGCCTCTTCCCAACCCCAACCACAGCACTAACCCATCCTCACCCGCCATTCCTGATTCTAAACAAGTCCACCCATCATCATCATCCTCCCCACACTCCGTCCTAGTCGCCGACATCCTCCACCTCCCGCACCCACCCGGCACCTTCGACTTCGCGCTCAGCATAGCAGTCGTGCACCACCTATCCACAACCGCGCGGCGCCGAGCGGCTATCAGCGCTGTGCTAGAGATGTTGCGTCCAGCGCCTCCTGTTACTGATTCCGCGTCTGCAGAGACAGATGGTGTAGAAGCGCAGCAAGGGACAGGGGATGCAAATGGAGGAGGAGGTAAAGCACTCCTCTACGTGTGGGCGCTGGAGCAGGAAGGCAGCCGACGCGGATGGGGCGCGGGCGACGCGCAGGATGTCATGGTGCCGTGGGTTCGGAAGGGGCGGGCTGCTGATGGCGGGGCGGAGAAAGGGAGGAAAAAGGAGAAGAAGAAGGCGAAGAAAGATGGCAGTACGGCTGATGCTGCCAATGGAGACGTCAGAGAAGCGGAGCTCAGCATACGAAGCCCAGAGGAAGAAGGGCAGCGCACGGCATTAACCAGCGAAGGAGCAACGGATAAAACTCCCAAAGCAGCCGGCGAACAAGAACAAGAAAAAGAAAACGAGAAGGAAGAAGAAAAAGAACAAGTCTTCCAGCGCTACTACCACCTCTACCGGCGCGGAGAGCTCGAGGAGGATGTGCGTGCCGTCGGTGGGGAGGTGGTGGAGGCTGGGTATGAGAAGGATAACTGGTGGGTGGTGGCGAGGAGGAGGATGCCTAGTGGGAGGGCTGTGGAGGCCAAGGATGGTGAAGACGGAAGTGGTGGTTAATGGGGAGGGCCGGTGAGCGTGAATGACGAGGAGGTGATGGTGGTGATGAAGGAGGTGAGGAAGGTGGCAACAGGGGAATGGTCGTTCGCTAGAATTTGGCAGATGTTTCCAATCGAGATGAGAAATGATGAATTTGCCAAAGGAAAAGGCAGACAATGATGAAACTTTTTGGTATTTGGGCTGAGACGGGAAGAAACGCCACGTCATCTTTGATGAAAGAAGCCGACAATAAATAAATACCTACAGTACTTATGCTAGACTGTCGATAGGCGGCTCCTCGGACGCGGTGACGATCTTCGTCTTCTCCTCACCCTTGCCCTCCTCCTCCCTTCTCGACTCAGCGGACGTCAGCGCACTGCCCTCACCTATAGCACCGTCGTTCTCGCCTGAAGGAGCCTCCACAGCATCCGCGTCGATCTCCGCGTGTTCGGCACCACCGCTAGCCGGCTTGCGCTCGCCCTTGGCGTCCGGCAGGCGGAGCTCGTCGAGGCTGCCGATGGCCTCGAGCCGTTGGCGCTCGAACTCGGCCACGGGGGCGTTGCCCGGCCGCTCGACCAGGACGGCGTGGATACTGGCGATGGCGGCGGCGTCGACTTCTTGCGTGTTGTCGGAGAGGAAGAGCGTGCGGCTTGGTTGCCACTAAGGGGGGAGATGTTAGTTTTGCAGATGGCGGAGATCAGACGTTAGGAAGTTTGGTGGAGAATTGGATGGTGGGGGGATATATACATGCATGCGTACATACATTCATAGCCGCGAGGATCTTGTTATAGCTGACCGAGTCCGTCTTCGGACCCGCGCTGGTCGTGTCAAACCAGCCCCCAAAGAGCTCCGTCAGATCCTCGACCTCGTTCTCCGGCACGCTGGCTTCGACATGCTCGCGCACGGTGGCGGCCACGACGTCCGGCTTCGCCAAATCGTCATGCGCTGTGTCGCCGCTGACTTTGGTGCGTTTGATGGCAGGACCGGCATGTTCGACGGCCGCTTCATCAGCAGTCGTCTCCTCGTCCGGACGGGCATGTTTCTTGCTGAGCGGTAGCACCCGCGCGTCGACGTGCGCGAACAGCAGTTTCTGCGCGAACACGCTGCCGGAGGAGTAGATGGCCAGCTCGAGGCCGGCGGCGCGCCAGCGCTTCAGCTGGGGACCGACATCAGGGAACAACGGGGTCGCGTAGGCACCGCTCCGGTAACCCTCTTCCCACAGATAGCCCTGCAGGTTCTTGAGGTAGGCGATTTTCACATCGCGCTTGGTCAGGTCTTCGACGTGGGCCAGCAAGGCGGCTTGCGAGTCTCGTATGCCTGGCGGGAAGGCTTCCCGGTACGGCAGGAAGTCGGGATCGTCCCATTTGGCAGCCAGCACATCGGGGAGCGCTTTGATCGCGTAGGGGAACTGGAGATCCGTAAGTTAGACCCGGAGCCATAGGAAAGTGAAGAGGTCGAGTACAAAGATCAATGAGTGTAGGGGTTCAAACAGTGGTCCGCGGACCGCTGTGATAGGAACCACGAAGGCGAGGATTTTGTGGAGACGCATTGCAGGAATGCGGGTAGACTCACTAGAGTGTCTTTGACAAAGGATATTGGACAGATGGTACCCTCTGGAGAGAAGAAGCGGTGAGTGGCGGGTTCTGGTTGGACGAGCAGCGGGAGGGGGGTGAAGGAGGTTGGGCGGTGGTCACATATGCAAATGCAAGGAAGATTGGGCAGGGAGGCATACCAATGTCCAGTAAAACATATTTGATGGCGTCCATAGCGGATGGATTGGGACGAGGACGCGGAGTCGAGGCCGAGAGTGGTTGTGGTGAAGTCGGATTAAACTGCTCGAAGTGGAGTCTGCCGCGATCGATGTTGTGGTGAAGGCGACGCCACTGCTCGATGCGGAGGTGGTGGTAGGACAGGCCCAGCGAGGAGCTTTTTTTGCCTCACGAATGAACTATTACTCTTGAAGCGGCGCCGTGTTTGCTAGTGTCGCACCATGAGTCGCGCGGTGAGGTGTTGGTGGTGAACATGTTGCGACAGAACTTCAGCAGGCTCGTCGTGCTGGTTTGATACGATGTGATGTGCTGCGATGCGCCTGCGATCCCGTCATCGCTGGCTGAATCGGCAGCACATGCGAACGTCAGATGGTGCAACAGCTGGCGAGCTTAAGCGGCAATTCCATCACTGGGTGAAGTGGAGAGGGCGAACGTGAAAGGTCGAAACATAACACACATGAACTGACTACACAAATCTGCCTGCCCTTGCACCTCCGACTCGGGAGACCGGTGCGGATGTAGAAGATGCAGGACCAGCATTGCGATGTTCCAGACCCGGACACTGACATGGCTTTCACCTACCATCCATACAGTGCAGCGTCGGTCCGCCAAGTTGGCCGTCGTGCCCGTCCAACCGACGGAGCGACTCGATGTACCTCACGATGGCATGGTACAGTATGTCTTCATGCGCAGGCGTGTTGGAAAATCTCTGCAAGAACCGCGACGCTCATAGGATCATCTGGCGAAGCGCTTGTTCGAGCACGCGCGCGGTCCGGAGGTTGTACAGTGCTCGAGTGAAAGAAAAAGCGTGATGGGTAGAGGGTACAGCACATCAAAGACAGAGATGCAGCTTCACCGCTGTTTGCGGTTCGGCGCCATGCCCGACTGGCAACACATGGCCGTTGGATATCCGAGTCCAACCAGACGGGGCGTGGATGCATGTCTCATTTCCTAACCGTACGAGCAGCATGATTGCACTGTGTACAAAGGAATACATGCAACATGTACTGCATAGTGTTTCTTGTACAAATCAACTCGGATACCGGACACTACTAGGCATCACCTGACGGTCGAGGCGTGTGGCGAGAGCTGCATCGTGACGCCGTCGCCACCATGCTTCTACGCGGACTGCGGGGCACTCGTTTTAGCTGTCCGTATGGGGGTTGAAGATGGTGGAAACGTGTTCAGATGAGATGTTAGCTATGAGCGATTGCAATCATTGTTTACCGCCCAAAACACATCTCGTCCGGATGCATGCAAGATCCACTCTCGAGTTGGCAACGTGCGAAAGCTACACTACAACATCTCAATGCCGTGATCCACCCGAGGGTGGTGCTGCATGCAAGTCTCCTGCACGCTGCTGCAAGCTATCGTGAAGCGTGCAGGACGCCACGGCGAAAAGAGTGTGTAGTGAGGGTGGTCCTCATTTGCCAGGTTTGAGATGCTAGACTCCCCAACCGAAGGACTGCTCAGAAATTTCACGGTCGTCTGCTGCCATTGGACTCGACGTTTCTTCACCGCATCGCCAGCTTGAATTGTCGACTAGCGATGAGGGGCAGTCGGTTCAGTAGAGGATGTGTGAGCAGAGACGACGCTGCACAATAGTCAGCTTAGCACGGGCAACAATGTATGGTGGCTGTCACGTGGACGCATGGGGCAATCTCCCATCTCTGGGTCGGCGGCAAGAGAGGAGCAATAGCAAGACGGTAATAGTGATCGGCCCATTCGGTTACTTGGTCGAGGATAGCGGTGCATAAGATGGCGGTGCATGCTGGTGGAAATTAATGAAGGCGCTGGACGGCAGTGACTGATGCTTGTGAAGTGTCCCGGTTCTTCTGCGAGCGAGGCTTTGACGCTGATGGTCTGGTTTGAGAGCGGAGGGACGGAATGGACTGTCTGGAGTGAATGCAGATGGAGAGTGGAGCTTGATGAAACAGCCCCTTGTGCCACGCGTTGCTGATGGCCATTCGTCTTGCGCTGTTTCACGTCTCGTACATCCTATACACTGTACCCACATATCTCACAGTTGCAGGACGATGCCGATGATGCCGACCTCACGGATCCTGGTGTGTCGGGATTGTCAACGTCCTCGTCATCTCTAAGGGGGGCATGATGTGTGTGTCTGAGATTAGTCGGGCATGACGTGGTGCAATGCTATGGTGCTCCCTCCAGTCCCTTCCGCCGGACACCGAAACCGAGCACATTCTTGCACAAACTGAGATATGATGTGCCAGGACTGCTGCATCGACCCTGGATCTGGTTTCATTGCTACAGGAGAGCGAGCCATTCGGATAGCACGGTCAGTCAGGCGTCTCGAGGTACGTACACTACGGCATGTATGTACTGGACTGCAGGATCAGGAATGGAAGAGACTGGAACTTCTGGCCGCCATCATGCAAATGGACACGTCGTCGCTGGCGCCGTCTCGCGACTTTCTTCGTTGCCCGTCGAGCGTATCAGCAGCCAATAACCGGCATCGACCGAGCAGTTCAGTAGCTTGGCGTGTTATTCGTGGATGGGCCATGGAAGGTTCCCGGCCAGACTGGATGTGTCCATGTACACTTGTCTCGTCTCGTCTCGTCTCGTCTCTCGTCTACTCTCGTCGTGTCTGTCCTGCTCTCGATCGTCGGTCCCCACACCTGCTGACCCGTTGGCGTGTGCCTGCATCGAACGCTCCCACTACCGCTCCATACCTTAACTCTACTCTCAACACTCTACTCCACTTCCGTCTCCCTCCAATCCGCCCAATCTCCAATCTTCCATCCTGTACCACCTTCACCGCCATCCATCTCAACCTGGTCAACAAAACAACCTCACCTCCCGCTTACCTTCTCCTTGCCTTCTGCCATTGTCCTCTCTGCGACATCCTTCGATGCTCTGATCCTCCCCGCTTGCGAGTCGACAGCGACCTCTGACGCTCCTGTCTGTGTTGAAGCCCAGTACACTCATTACG
This sequence comes from Microcyclospora tardicrescens, assembly GCA_003012245.1. Lineage (NCBI taxonomy): Eukaryota > Fungi > Ascomycota > Dothideomycetes > Capnodiales > Microcyclospora > Microcyclospora tardicrescens. The sequence continues at coordinate 41,684 of PXOE01000071.1, forward strand.
CCCGCCTAATCCAAATCCACCTCACAACACCACACAACACACGCTTCACGCCATTGCCGACTCCAGCAAATCGACTCGCCCGACTTCACCGATCCTGTCGACACCCGTCACTCCATCACTCAAGTGCGCTCCTGGCATCCAGCTCAGCCCACGCGTGATCCGACTCCGGCCATCCGGGCATTCGTCATAGCACGACCAGCTTGCGCAGCTGGCCCCCCAGGATCACGACACCATCAACATCACCATCCGACTTTCTAATTCGATATCACCTGCCCTGCGCTCCATCTCGTCAAAGCCTGTGGGTGACGACAGTGTTCGGTCCTTGATGCTCGTCACGACCACCTGTTCGATACCTACCCAGGCAATCGCTTAGGCACCGACCTAATACACACCCAACTCCGAACCTACAACCTCCGCACTCTTTGCGCTTTTCTCACTACTCTCGCACCTATTTGCTCATCTACGATACCCTGTACGACCATCACCACCGCCTTACTTCCCACCCTTACGCATTTACGCCTCCACCTTACACTCCTTGAGGGATACGACACGACCTGACCGACCACCTACGCCCGCACAAGAAACAATCCCGCACACGGACACGTCTCTTCCCTCGAACACTTCTCTGTTCGACCATATTTTGCGAAATCTGTACTCATGAAACATACGACGATCACTACTTTTTTGTGTCTTTGAACACTTGCTGCCTCTTTCGTGCTTGGACTTGGTGGGCTACTGAGCGAGCGAGCGCCCACCAGTAAACTATTTATTCTTATCTTGGATTGCACCGGAGCGTTGGTGGCGAGCGATTGAGTTGCACGTGCGATTTACTGAACCTCACCTCGAACTAGCGAGTTCTTGCCTGTGATCGACGGCGGTCTTTGTTGAGCTGTTGTTGCCTGGTCATTCTCACCACCCACAACAACCGAAAAGTTTTTGAGCTTCTGGTCCGGATCTTCTCTGCTTTGGTTGCTACGCAAGAACCAAACATTCCGTCCGCCAGCCTAATCATTCGGGCTGTCGCAAGACGCCCAGCCGATTCCGGAACCTCCACTTACCTAACCACTCACATCAATCCATACCCATGGAGTGCATGCGTGATGGGTTCGAGCATGGCAAGCTCTTAGGTGGACGCTTCCGGACGGTCTCCCCTCTCAATCATGGCTCCTTTGGTATGGTCTTCACTGCCACGGACGAGCTTACCGGTCAGGATGTTGCCGTCAAGTGCATTACCAAACCAGGTGCCACCCGGGAAAGCATGGTGTGCCCCACGGCTATTGCTATTGATGAACTGTCCGAAGAACTCGCGATCCACTCCAAGCTGCCTACCCACCCCAACATTGTCAATTTCGTGGGCGACTTCGAGACGGAGAACCACTGCTACATGGTCCTGGAGCTGTGCACCAACGGCGATCTTTACGAAGCCATCCGTGTTGGTCGTGGACCGCTGGAGACGGAGCATGTCCGTGCTCTCATGCTCGAGTTGGTCGACGCCATTGATCACTTGCATTCGAATGGGGTCTACCACCGCGACATCAAGCCGGAAAATATCTTCCTCACCGCCAATGGCTCCATGAAGTTGGGTGACTTTGGTTTGGCCACCACCGATACCTGGTCGACCGAGTTCGCGGTTGGATCGGATCGTTACATGGCTCCGGAGCAATTCGACTCGTCTGTTTACGGCTATGGCTATTCACCTGCCGCTGCTGACGTTTGGGCCATCGGCATCGTCTTGCTCAATGTCCTATTCCAGCGCAATCCATTCGCCACCCCAACCCAGAAGGATCCCTTGTTTGCCGACTTTGTCCATGACCGTCAAAGCATCTTCGATGTCTTCCCCAACCTGTCCCAAGACACTTTTAACATCTTGATGCACTCGTTGGCGCTGGACCCCGCCAACCGTTCACTCGGCGCCGTGCGGGAGGCCATCAAGGACGTCGTCAGCTTCACCACGGACGATGATTTGCTGGACGACTTCTGCACTGAACAGACCGATCTTGTGCCTGTTGCCACTGCTGCTCGTCAACCATTGCGGACACCATCCATCACCAGCCCGAACATGAGCTCCTCGGATTCGTTCCCATGGCCGACCGCTTTGTTGAAGACGCCACCCAAAGCCACTCGCCAGCTGTCGACCATCCACGACGAGGAGATGGAACTGTTCCCTGGATCCGTCAAGTCGGAGCACCAGTATCATGATGCGGATGAAGCGTCTCTCGCTTCGAACATGGACTCCGGTCTTGGTATGTCGTTCAAGTCAAGCAAGTCGACAGTCTCCAAACCTTTGGCAAGCATTATCGGCTCTCTGCCCATCAGCTTCTCTCGTCCTTCCATCAAGTCTTCGCCTTATGGCACTAAAGGCAGTGGTTTCTCCAAGAGCTGGAGTGACCTCTACGATGAGGACGAAGAGCTGAGCGCCGAAGAGGTTCGCTTGTCATTGGAGGCGCCAGAATTGGAGCACGTCGCTACCATCAAGCCAAGGACGCCGCTGAATGTCATCAAGGAGGAAGATGGCCGTGGCAGTGTTACGCCACGCCCGTTGCCCGCCCAGGTCGCGCAAGTGGATGGATCGCGGACTGCAAGCCCTCTCATGCAATTGGTCGAGCAAGACAAGGCCAACGATATGCAATCCCCGAAGCAACGCTCCGCTTCCATCCTGGACAAGTGGGCGGCGTTGGGCAACCTTCGTCGCTCGAAGCCAGATACTGCCGTCGTTACCTCCAACGTTGTCGCTACACCCACGCCAGTCAAGACCAGAAACATTGCCGACGCTTTCGCCAGCCTCAGCCCGTTTGGAAGCAGCAGCAACACCAAGTCGCAGCCGCGGACCAAGTCCAAGTCTCGTGATCGTGCCGGCAGCTGGCGTCAAGGCAGTCCTCAACGTCTTCGCGCGACTTCTGTCAACAACAGTCGTGTTTGGGAACGAAAGGAAAAAGAACGCAGCCCTACCAGCAGCGGTCCGAAGGAAGCATGGTCGCTTGACAGCAACTGGCGGGAGCACAAGTCGAATGCGTTCTCACGTCGCTCGCCTCCTCCTCCCATGCCTACTGGCCATGCTCACTTCTCCCGCCCGGCCAAGACTTTCCTCGACGAAGAGCTGGAGGCGAACGTTGGCGAGATGGAGCAACTTCCATCACCTCGCTTGAGTGACGACATGGATGCAGGTTGGATTGGTGGATTCAATGACTTCCACTAGAACCACCCACGCCACCTAATCTGGTTGCCGTCCCCATTCATTTCCTTGCACCTCTCAACTCCACACAATACGAAGCAGCGCCACTTAGGTGGTCCCCTCTTGAGGCACTATGACAATACGAAACAACACAATACCGGTACTGGAGTTCTACAAATTTCCTTTTGGTTGGATCGACATTCGGAGTTTATCTCACTCTCGCATCTGCATCAGGCCACGGCGTTTTTTCCTTGTCACAATTTTCACTTGCTTTTAATGTTGTCTTGACTCCAAAACACAAGACCGACTCTCAACCAGGAATGATACCAAAGAAAGGAACCACCACACCTTGCCACTACTACTTTTGTTTTACCTTTTCCTTTTTTGTGATACTCAACATCTTTACTCTACCCAAAAAACTCTCATCCTCAAGACGTCGTCGAACAAAAGCTACATGTTCGAGCGTCATCATCATCAACATCCTCCATAACAACTACCACCACGACTCAGGCAATCAACACGACGAGATGGCGGCGGTGGAACAACACAGCCATGGGGGATATCCAAGTGGGAAGCTGGAGCTGTATTTCTGTACCGCTGATTTTCACTGCTGTGGAATTGGCTTTTCCGGACTCTTTTCCGATCTTTGTTGGTTCGCGCCCTGTTCTTGCTCTCTCTACCTCAAGCAAGAAGAGAGGGAAACAATGGGCATCAAGATAAATATGTAGATAGCTCGGATCGTTCTGCTCTTTTTCCCTGCTTCTGTTGTTTCACCTGACCTCGAACCCTTGGTTTGAGGTTGGGGCAAACACAGACTCGGGAGAGGGTGGTTCGACTGATACAGAAATGAAAAGTCTCGCCCCACACTCAATCATTTTCAATTTCTCATATATATTTGTCTTTCACTGTCGGTGTGTGATACACGATAATCCATGCATATGAGCTGCTCTCTCCATGCTGGGAGGGGTGATCGTGGTACATGTGGTGACCGTGGTATTGAACCGTGACCGAGTCAGCGCTCATCTTGGACGCAATCCGGTTGTCCACTTCACTTGTGAATAAAGTCTCTTACCTTACCTTATGTACCACCTTGTAGTCGTGAAAAAGTCGTTATCGTTGGACAGTTCAGCCAGGGCATCTTACTTTACCTTATCTTGGTACCGTAGGAGGCTGGGGGCGTGTCGTGTATGGTGAGATACAGGCAGTTAAGATTAGGGTTATGGTGTGAGCGGAAGATTAGGGTTATGTCTATGTTTATATCGACATCTACATCCACCATCTACTGCACGATATGCGCCTCATCTACGCGAACAGACTCGACCGCACCGAGTCCTGGAGTATGCGTGCAGTCACAAAGACAAGAGGGTTCCTGCATGAGCATCCCATCGACGTCGTATACATAAGACCGACCGGTCCATCCCTTGGGCCATCGATCGGACCAGTTGATGATATCATGCTCAACCAGTGGGAAACATAAGAGGTTTACATCTGGACCGTAGCCTCGCGAAAACACGAGACCAGCTCGTTTGAATCGTCCCCTCTCAATCAAGTCTGGTTCCGTTCGATAAATCGACCCTTGATTGATCAAGTGGAAGCTGTTCAAGCTTCGGCGGATCTGAAAGCCGCCTCCCGCAAAGCCAAGTATTCTCGTGACTCTAGAATCTGTGAAGCCGTCGATCTCGATTCCCAATCAGTGATCATCAGAGCTCGGAGAAAGTCCTGCAAAGCAGGGTGAAGTCGCATCGCCTGCATTTCCTCGTGCAGACTCCCTACGTCGACCCGTTTCTTATCAAGCTGCTCTGGGCCGGGTTCCTTGGATAGCAACTCTGCAATCTCAAATTCTTCGCGAAGCAATGCCTTTTCGGTCGGCGGCCTTCTCCATCCTGGGAATAACAACATCAACTTCGCGAGTGACCAGATCGTGGGCGTGATCCAGCCGTTGATGCCCGAGGTGCCAAGGATCTTCGGGTTCATCCACACGAGTAACATGGCGGCAAGTGCCCATGTCTCGGACTGGTGGCGACAAGGTAGACCGCGCCAGACTTCGGGGGCACGCATGGCGAAAGGCTGGCATTCGTAGACTCCGCCGATGGTGTGGACTTGTGTCATTCGTGTCAGTCAGCAGCGCTTACGAATGTCCGTTGTACGAACGCTCACCGGATCCAAGGTCTGCAACCTTGATAATGGGGTGGCTGGAGTCAAGTCCTGACATGAGGACATTATCTGGTTTGAGATCTTGCTCGCCCCGTCAGTACGTCTGTCGAGGCTCGATCGTCCAAGGAAGAATATTACCCGTGTTCACATAGTTCTCAGCTCGAAATACCTCTGAAGACGATAGGAAAGCATGTACGACGGCATGTATGAAAGCTAGGTTGTGCTGATACCGCTCTGGAGGCACGTCTTGCAGAGTAGTATCGAGCCATTCAAGAACCAAACCTAGATATTCTTCCCTATCATTCTCGTTTAAGTGGAGAGGATTGCCAACCACATCCAACATGGTGCGGATGTATGGAGACTTGGCGATACTTTGCATGTTGTACATGTTGTACTCTCGCACTAATGCGTCTCTCGAGGCTTCATTGTCTGGGGCGGCTGTTTTGATAATGGCGCTGTCGTTCGTTATTGATTTTCCGTGTACAGATACTTTGTGGAGAGTTGTGTTACCAAGTAGGCATCATCATTTTATCTCTAGTCTGGACCACATCGGCTTTGAGCACTGTAGGAACATTGTTGGTGACCTGTAGCACCTGCGTAATTCGGTACTGCGCCTTGCGCCCATCGAGCAAGTCTCCTACGTGCATGCGGCGACGAAGGACCGTAGGTAGGAATCGAGAAGATAGCCATGGTCTTAGTGGCATGGAAGCTACCTCTCTAATTGTTGAAAGGTCGGTACATGGAAATTTGAAGAACGTTGTGTTAGTATCCAGCATCAAATCCGCCAGAGTATCAAATGTAATGATCTGGTAGGGAGTTGCTTGACGATCCGACTACTGTGAGCTCAAGACGCTCCCATCTGGATTGGGTCATTGACCACATCTACAACGGACACCTGCAAGAACTACCATGACAATGTATCTACGGAGCGCAAGAATTCAGCGGACGTTCTCGTGCTATCGGTACTCTGAATCCCATCTGAGCCTCCTCTCGCGGCGCACGATTTCATGGGGGTTGGAAGGAGGCACATCTAGTGCTCAAGATGGTCTAGCGTCACCACTATCTCGCGGCTAGATCCGAGCCCCAAGCAGTCCGACGAGATTTCGAACTTTTTTGTGGAGCAACGAAGTCGGGAATTTCAGCTGTTATACTCAGTAACAGACACCACCAACAACCCCAGAGTGGAATAACGAATTACTGTCTTGATCCCTCTTCCCTCTACCCGCAGCCATGGCCTCCGACGAGATCGTCTGGAGCATAATCAACCAGCAATTCTGCAGCTTCAAGCTGAAACTGCCGGGTAACAGTTCCTCACATCAGAAGAGCTCGAAGCAGAATTTTGTAAGTCTCTTCGAGAAAGCTGAACGCACATTCTTCTTTCGGATCAATTTGGGTTAACGCGGTGATCGATTCCTAGTGCCGCAATGAACACAATGTTACTGGTCTCTGCAATCGCCAGTCCTGTCCACTGGCCAACTCACGCTATGCCACGATCCGCGCAGACCCTACCACTCAGCGCCTTTACCTATACATCAAAACCGTCGAGCGGGCACATCTGCCGAACAAATGGTGGGAGAAGATCCGGCTCAGCTCCAACTACACGCGTGCCCTCCAGCAGATCGATGAGCGTCTCATATACTGGCCCAAGTTCCTGCTGCACAAGTGTAAGCAGCGTTTGACGCGGCTGACACAGGTCCACGTACGTGCGCAGCGCCTATTGCGTGAGGAGGAGCGACTGGGCGAGAAAACCGTTGCACGTTTAGCACCTAAGGTGCGTAGGCGTGAAGAGACGAGGGAGCGGAAAGCAGAGGCTGCGGCAAAGATTGAGCGTGCGATTGAGAGGGAGTTGGTGGAGAGGTTGAGAAGTGGAGCGTATGGAGATCGGCCGTTGAATGTCGAGGAGAAGGTGTGGAAGAAGGTCATGCGCGGGTTGGAGAGGACCCAGGAGGGTATCGCAGATGAAGATCTGGATGAGGGGATCGAAGACGAAGAAGATTGGGAACAAGAGCTTGAATATGAGCGGGAAGGAGAAGAGGCAGATGTGGAGTACGTCAGCGATCTGGATGAAAGCGACGACGAGGCCGGCGATATGGAGGAGTTCGATGACTGGCTCGGCGGACAAAGCGCAGACGAGCAAGACGGTGCCGAGGACGAGGAGGACGATGCAGCTAGCGACGACGACGATGGCGAAAGTGACGACGACGACGACGACGATACAGCAGCATTGAAAGCCAAGCTTGCCGCGCTCAAACGTAAACGCCCCGCGCCAGCCTCGACAGATCCTGCATCGACAAAGAAGAAACCCAAGAAATCCAAGGGCCCCAAGATGAACATCGAATATGAATACGAACCCCAGCTTCAGGAGCGTGAACTCGCGCTGGCGAAGTGAGCAGGATGAGGAGTGTGTGCTCCGTCTTGTCGAGGAGCTTGCAGCAGAACGATCATGATGTGTAGAAACCATTCATTGGGAATGAAAGTTGGCTTGCGAATGAGGGATGGACTGGGAACAGTTCCCACATAACGGTCCTTATATCTTACACGTACATATGAGCTGCATGTGTGCCTTAACGAAGTGACGGATCAATTTTTCATCCTGCTTCGTCTCTCAGACTTAGTACTATGCTCAGGCTGCTTTTGTACTCATGCACATGGCTTTAGTGAATACTCGAATCAGTATCACAGCGTCGTCGTCAGTGATAGTGGAACCGACTGGGACGAATATTGCAAGACGAGGCTATCCCTTCACTGTTATGAGACAGCGATGTTAGAACTGCAACAAGCACAAGAGCCAGGAAGCACTTCACGCTGGCAAACACTTTTGGATTCATGATTCATTTCCGATTTCGTAGCATGTGTATCTTCTATCAACCTCTATCCAAGGATCAACATGACAGAGTTTCGTTGCCCAGTCCCTCTGCAAAACCCATCCACCCCTGGACCTCTTATACAAATCCTGCCGCCGTGGCTTTCTCGCGGTATTCCTCAAACGTGCGCGCTGCGCCGCCTTGCGAATTATTTCTCGCTCGAGCGCTGAAGCCGTCCTCGTCTTGCTCGGCGCGTTGCTGCTGGTCGACCCACGCCTCCTCGTCCTCGGCGGCTACATCTTGAAAGCGCGCACCTTCACCGCGGAAGAAGTACAGCGCGGCTTGCTTTTTCTCCGCCACAGCCTGGGTGATCAGGACGTACTTGACACCGCTGCCGGGCGTCTCGTACATGGAGTCAGCAAGCAGGCGTTCCATGACCGTGCGCAGACCGCGAGCGCCGGTGCCCATCTTCGAGGCAGTACGGGCGATGGTGTGTAGCGCGGGAGTAGTGAGGCGGAGCTCGATGCTGGAGAGGGCGAAGAGCTGCTTATATTGTAGGAGCAGCGAGTTGCGCGGCTCGGTGAGGACTTGTACGAGCGCGGATATGGAGAGGGAGGAGAGTGCGCAAGATAAGGGAATACGGCCGATCAACTCAGGAATGAGCCCGAACTTTTGTAAGTCCTGAGGCTCAACAAGATCAAGAGTATTGAAGGTGCGCTTGGTCTTCGTGTTGGACGACTGCGCCGGTGGACTGTAGTACGGCAAGTGCTTTTCGAACAGCTCATCCTCACCCTCGAGTATGGTCTCGTGATGATTGCTCTCCTCTGAATTGGCTGAACTCGGTGCTGTGCGGATGGTGGCACCGAATCCAATGCTTCCTTTGGAAATGCGGTCAAGCACAACCCGGTGCAAGCCATTGAAGGCACCAGCACAGATGAACAAGATGTTGTCGGTACGGACATTGTAGACTTCCCCTTTGTTGGCATTTGCGCCTGATTGATGACCTGCTCCATTGCCGGACAATGGGTTTGCAGAAAACCCGCCTTGACGTGAGTTACCTCCATTGCCGCCATTTCGATCCTGCTTCGCTTGAATCTGTAATGTCGTTCCCTCGATAATTTTGAGTAGAGCTTGCTGCACGCCCTCGCCACTCACGTCCTTTCCATGCGACACTTTGGCGGTAGCAATTTTATCGATTTCGTCCAGACAAATTATTCCTCGCTCCGCTTTCGTCACATCGTAGTTTGCTGCAGCAAGCAGACGCTGCACGCACACATCCGCATCTTCCCCGATGTATCCGGCCTGAGTGAAAGGAGTGCAGTCGGACATGCTGAAAGGGACATCCAATACACGCGCCAAAGTCTTTGCCATGAGAGTCTTTCCGACACCTGAAGGACCCAACAGCATAACATTGCTTTTCTCGATTGTCAATGGGCTGTTGTCGAGTAGAGGGGGCTGACCGCCAGCACGACTTGAGGGTTGTTGTGAGAAATGCGAGGCTGATCGAGTTGGTACAGGGACTGGCCTCCAGGTTGGACCAGGGACATTAATGGTGGTCTGCTGGCCAGGGAACTCATCTTGACCAAGCCACTCTCGGGTCAGTGAGGGCACATGGATTCCGCGCTTGAGATCGGTCTCCCTACCTTCGACAGGGTGTCGCGGTTGACTCGCTGACCTCCGTCGCTCTTCCTGCGCCAACAGCTCCTCTTCTTCGTCATCTCGTCTTTGTAGTTCTTGGATGCGCTGATAGTGATTGTAGACAGCAGTAGCCAGCATACGCTTGGCACGGTCCTGTCCGACCACGAACTCATCGAGATGCTGTTTCAGAAGCTTTGGAGTGATACGAGGCACTCCGATCTGGGAGGCATCGCGAAGTGGACCGGTGGTAGACTCATTCGGTTCGTACAGACCGGTATAGGGCTGATTGGTGAAGTCGGAGCGGTGATACGTGGTGTTGGAGTTGTACCGGCAATTGGCGGTTGAGGCAGCTGTAGGCGGTGCATGCCGGCAAGGTATATGGCGTCGAGATGCAGCAATGGAAGGACGTAGGATGGCAGAGATGGCCAGGTATGTAGATCGAGCTTGGGCTGAGATGGAGAGGGTAGATCGAGACATGATGTGTTGCAGACGGAGCGAGTCGCGTCCCAGCTAAGTTGGTCTTCTGAACATGAGCGAATGGAAGTCTTGAAGCTGAACTCTAAGAGTGCTATTGGTCCCTGTATTGCGTAAGAATAGTAGGTATATAGGTAGTAGACATGTATCTACGGTTAACGATGTGAAGCTCTGTGGAGTTACCAGCCGCACTATCGATAGCGCATCCCCGAACCCCGCATAAGCGCGGAATCTGCTCCGTGTTGCAAGCAACGGGAGACATGTTCATGTGATGTCAAGCATGAGCGTCTCTCAATCTATAGGACGCGTACTGCCTCTGAAGCGATCATGAACAACATGGAAGAGACATGGCTCGCCTCACAGCCTCTATCTCGCATCGAATGTGTTGGTATCGCGCGAGTGACAGGCGGTGAAGACGGAGGGCTCGCAGTCGGGCCTTTGCATATGGAGAGCAGAGCTACAGCGAGGAAGAGGTGAGGCGGGATGACGGCTTCGTGCAGCTTATCCCGTCAACATTTCTCGTTGGACGGACCCCTCCCAAACAGCATGTACAGGGTGAATACGATGGAGCTTGACCCTGTTCTCTTGTCTTAAATACATGCTGTCTGGCTGCAATTCCTATTCACCCACACTTCGTTCGATTCCAAGAAGAATCATCACTGCCGTGCAAAGACCTGTCCTTGTCCTGATCTCAACGATACCACGCCTCTGATTGTCTTCTGCCCAACACCCCTTCGCAGAACAGCCACGCCCACGCCCAGTATGGATCCGCTGAATGAGAACTCAGCCAACAGTGTGCAAGAATCGCCAGCCAGTAATCAGGTCCCAAACGACGGCACAGGTCAGTTCTTTTGCAATCCAGTGGTGTTCATCGCTAATCAGCCTTGCCCAGGCATTATCCAACTCGACCCTTACCTTGAACCGTTCAAACCAGCTATCAAAAGCCGCTTCTCCAAAGCACAGCAATGGATAGATCAGATCGACAAGAGTGAGGGCGGTTTGGAAAAGTTCTCAAGAGGATATGAGGACTATGGCTTCCATGTTAGCCCTGACAACACCATCACATACCGCGAATGGGCACCCAATGCTTTGCGCGCATATCTCATTGGAGACTTCAACGGGTGGAACAGAGACAGCCACGAGATGAAGAGGGGAGAGTTCGGAGTGTGGAGCATCTCACTAGCCCCTGTCAACGGACAACCTGCCATTGAGCACGACAGCAAGCTGAAGATCAGCTTTGTCGTACCAAACGACCAAGCCAGGCAGGAGAGGATCCCAGCGTGGATCACCAGAGTCACCCAGGACCTCAACGTGTCGCCAGTATACGATGCCCGGTTCTGGAACCCACCACACAAATACCAGTTCAAGAACCCACGTCCGCCCAAGCCTGCAACCGCACGTATTTACGAAGCGCATGTTGGTATCTCCAGCCCTGAACCCAAAGTCGCGACCTACAAAGAGTTCACCCAAAACACACTCCCACGCATCCAGAAGCTTGGCTACAACACCATTCAGTTGATGGCCATCATGGAGCATGCATATTATGCATCATTTGGCTACCAAATCAATTCCTTCTTCGCTGCTTCATCACGATATGGCTTCCCGGACGAGCTGAAGGAGCTGATAGATACTGCACATGGAATGGGAATCACGGTCCTACTTGATGTTGTCCACTCTCACGCCAGCAAAAACGTGCTGGATGGTCTGAACATGTTTGACAACAGCGACCATCTCTATTTCCACGAAGGTGCCAAGGGAAGACACAAGCTGTGGGATAGCCGTCTCTTCAACTACGGCCACCACGAAGTCCTACGATTCCTGCTCAGTAACCTTCGTTTCTGGATGGAAGAATACCAGTTTGATGGCTTCCGATTTGATGGTGTCACTTCTATGCTCTACCATCATCACGGCATTGGCACAGGGTTCAGCGGTGGGTACCACGAGTACTTTGGTCCCTCCGTCGATGAAGACGGCGTGGTATATCTGATGTTGGCGAATGAAATGCTGCATAACATATACCCAGGTTGTATAACGATTGCGGAAGATGTCAGTGGTATGCCGGCGTTGTGCATCAAGCTGTCACTAGGTGGAATAGGATTCGACTACCGACTTGCTATGGCTGTACCAGATTTGTACATCAAATGGCTGAAGGAGAAGCAGGATATCGAGTGGGATATGGGTGCGCTTTGCTTCACACTGACCAACAGGCGGCATGGAGAGAAGACTATTGCATATGCGGAGTCTCACGATCAGGCGTATGTTGCTTCATCCACTTGTTCTTCGGACTGCTTGCTGACTTTTATAGGCTGGTTGGAGACAAGACTCTTCTCTTCTGGCTCTGCGACGCACAAATGTACACCAACATGTCCACCCTGTCCGAGTTCACGCCAGTAATCGAGCGTGGAATGGCGTTGCATAAAATGATTCGCCTCATCACCCACTCCCTGGGCGGCGAAGCCTACTTGAATTTTGAAGGCAATGAATTCGGACATCCCGAATGGCTCGACTTTCCGCGTGAAGGAAACAACAACAGTTTCCACTACGCACGTCGCCAGTTCAATCTCCCTGATGACCATCTCCTACGTTATCGATTCTTGAACGACTTCGACGGCGCCATGCAATGGACAGAGCAGAAGTATGGCTGGCTTCATTCCCCACAAGCCTACGTGAGCCTGAAGCACGAAGGTGACAAGGTCATCGTCTTTGAGCGTGCCGGTCTGCTCTTCATCTTCAACTTCCATCCATCATCATCTTTCACCGACTACCGTGTTGGCGTTGAAGCCGCCGGAACATATCGAATCGTGCTCAACACTGATGCTGCTTCGTTTGGAGGCCTCAGCCGGGTCGACGAAAGCACCCGCTTCTTCACGACAGACTTCTCATGGAACGGCCGCAAGAATTTCTTGCAGGTATACCTGCCCACGAGGAGTGCCTTGGTAAGTTTTCGTACCGAGAACTTCCTTTTGTCATGTATTTCGAGCTAACAAGACATGCTACTCGTAGGTCCTCGCACTGGAGGAGACATTGGATCCAAACTGGAAGTCGAATGTCACGCTGGGATACTAAATGGTGCCTTTTCATCACGGAAGGGATTGAGAGGATTACTCGGATCGTGCAGATACTCGTGATGGAGTGGATCATAAAGGTCGGAGAGTACAGCATATGTCAATGTCAATGTATGTCAATATCTTACGCTCTCAATGTCTTCTTCAGACTCGTACGACTGTCTTATCACAGCTCATCAATTGATATTGCTGAGTGGATACCATGATATCATGCTATATTACCATCATGCCCGCGCTCATGCCTTGGTATGTTCGTGCTTCTGTAGGCATTCACACGGCAGCACGGCGGAACACGGCCGTCAATCAAGTACTTGCCGCCAAGTCAAGTTCATGCGGACATTGATGCTGGAAAGAAGAATCTGGCTCAATGACAGTCGTGTCGCGCCAGGCGTGATGGAAGTCGGTTCATGCCAGAGTCATCAGCATGCCAGGACGAAGTGGTTTATCACCTTCGCACGACCAAAGCCTGGAGCGTTACTGAGACATCACACGAATTCATCGCGCGACGTAAGGACGACTATGTGTGCATGTGTAGGTTGAAACGCAGAGTCCGTTGACTGGGAGGCATGCGAACACCTGAGGTGTCTAGGCCATGTTCCAGACAGGAGGATGCGTAGGAGGAGGATGGATGCGTGCGAGGTAGAGAGGTTGTCACTTGCATTGGGGCAATGGGGCATATATAGAGTCTAGATATAGTAAGGAGCATGGAAAGCGTGGTCGACTCTCGCATGTCCAGGTTAATGTGTAGTGTGATGAAAGCCGGGTGCGGAGGGTACGTTCTACCATGGACGCACACTCGTGTGGGAGTTGGTGGACGCCTCTCGCGCAGAAGACTTGGTGGGCTGGGATGGGAAGTGATGATAGGAAAGAGATTGGAGAATGTGCGGTGGGCGACGAGCGATACGCGACATACGGTATTCATATGTTGCGGGTTGCGATGGTGTGGACCTGGAAGACATGTTTATCGTCATGATGGAGTGCGAAGTGCAGCGTTGGAGGTATGGTCGACGAGGAAGGGCGGGGGCGTTCGTGGTGGCGTTTGACAACGGTGTCCACCTACGTACCTCAGTCGATGGTGGTGACCAGTGGCGTCTCAGACTGCGCGAGGCGTATCTCATATGCGAACGTCGATGCATTATCGATCATTCATCAAGATTGGTATGGATTGAGGGAACAATACAGTGACAAACGCAGGGTCACGATGAGACTGAGCGACGAGGGACAAAACAAGTGATTGTCCATTCATGTCTATATAGGCTGTGAGGGCGAGGCATTGATGCCATCAGCCAGTCAAGCAAGTCTGCCATTCATTTCTCGACGCCAAATCCATACTCCTTTCCCATCAGGTAGCGATCGACGATTTGGGTCGGTGGGTATATTATAAAGCGACAACGGCGATCATCAAGAGCACCCCATAACGCAGCAAGGTCTATCTGTGGCGGCTGCTTGCGATCGCGGGTATGTGGTGCGATGCGGCAGTGTCGCCCTTGGAGGAATCGCCTAATGGACGAGATGACAATCGTCATCCATCATCGTCGGTGCAAGCGAGTGTCCGTACATTCGTTTTGTGTCAAGTCGTCAGAGAAGCATTGGTCATATCATCGAGAGCCAGCTCGGATCAGGCATGTGATACACCAGGTGGTGATCAAGGGTAGGCTGTCGGGTATGGTTTCCAACCACGCTTCTCCTTTCCGTAGCTTGGAGGGTATTCGGTTGGCTGAGGGTAGCCTGGTGGGAAGATGCCGGATGGAATAGAGTAGGTCGGTGTGGCTTCCTCGACGTCTTCTTCACGCTTCTCCTCAACATGGCGCTTCTCCTTGCCGTAGCTTGGAGGGTAGCCGGTTGGGATTGGTTGGCCTGGAGGAAAGATGCCAGAGGGTAATGAGTAGGTCGGGGCGGCATCATTGGCCTCCTCCTCGCGCTTCTCCTCGCGCTTCTCCTCAACATCGCGCTTCGCGTACTTGGTTGGAGCTGGGGCGGTGGGATAGACGGTGGGAACACCAGGAGGGAAGATTCCGCGAGGCAAGAGAGGTGTCGGAGCTGCCTGTTCTTCTTCACGCTTCTCGTACTTGGACGGCAAGGTTGGGTAGATGGTCGGCACGCCTGGTGGGAAGATACCAGAAGGCAGCGAGAAGTGCTCATCACCACGCTTCTCGAACGGGTATTTGGTGGGAACTGGCGGGTAACCACTGGGAATGTGGCGTTCCTCCACCTGCGAAGTATATCAGTATGTGGAATAAGATTGAGATTCTGTTCAAGGTAGCAAACTTACAGGAGCAGCGCATGCCGCAGCAGCCAAAAGGACGACAGTACTGAACTTCATTCTGAACGACTGAGGTCGACGTCGTGGTCGAGTCGAAAAAGCGAATGTGGTAGATACGTGTAGACGACGGTTTCAGGCACACGAATCGGACACCCAAAGGATCATATAGAAGGGAGGGAGGGAAAGTGTACTAGCCGCCTCAACGCCCCCATAGAGTCAACATCGCTAAAGTTGCAGGGCTACTGATCCCTGCGAGTGTCAGCTCTTCTCACATGAAACGATGGCCTCTTGCACATATCCGGAGAGCGGCAGCGCAGATCATCGTTAGATGCACGCACCGACCACCGAGGTGCCGCTGACGATGTTTGCTTCTGATCCTAGCACTGTCACCCCGTCAGAACTTAACAGCTCAAAGTGGATGCCATCTCTGCTCAGCGTGTGCAGTCCCAGTCACCTTTGCCCGATGAATGGCTACTCATGGTGACATGCGGCCATGCCAGTCTCTGAGAAAGGTTGAGACGCTTTCACATGAACAAACGGAAGCTATTGAGCAATCATCGTGGACTCTGCTGCCGCCTCACCAGTTGTGCCAGCACAATCGACCATGTCATTGTCTCACCACTCTTGCCCAAGACCTTCGGGAGTGGGGACGAGCTGCAACATCCATGCTGCCGTTACCAGATGGCCTGATGGATAACCCCAGAAATCGTACACCTCTTACGGGGTGATCTGTCATGGAGTCGCGACGATAGATTGTCTTCGTGCGTACCCCGACCCGTTGCAGAACTCAAAGCTCCCCAGGCTTCCACCCCCAGACGAGGTGAGCGCGGCTTCTGGGCACGAATAAAGTCATGGATGGCGAACCGAGGAGATACTGGAATATGTTTGATAGGTGGTAGCCGTGTGACGATGTGATAAGAACTGCAGCACCTCAGGCTGGGCACGGTTAAGCTCTCGTTCCTGGAAGGCGTTATCAGGCGAGGTAGTTGCGCAAAGGGTCCCTTAGCGCAAGCTTATTCCGACAACCTGCCGCGGTCTGTGGTCGACTTATCACAGTGCTTACTTGTGCCAAGCGGCTTGTGATAGTGGAGTCGGGCGGACGTTTGAAAGTCTCTGTGATAGGTAAGTATGGGGGATCTCTGCATGTCGATGCTATGACGAGATTGGCTGAGGTCCCTGAATGTGCCTGACTGTTGCACGATGCCAGCATTGAAGATAACAGAATCTGACAAATCTTGGCAGGCTTCCCATTCCCTTATCATGACTGCTGACAGATGGTAGAGCTCGGTTACCTGTGGATCTCAACTGTATGTCTCGTCGTCTACGCCGAAGCAGATTCATGGAACATGTCTGGTCGCGGAGAAGAGCAGTGGCATGCTCGTGGGCCATTTGTATGAGGCGCATTGATCGACCGATCAAGATCTTCAGGCGACCTTTCATGGCCATTGCTAAGGTTCACATTCCTACCGAACGTACAGTAGTGGCAGACGGGTTCCCTGTCGATCATCCCACGTCTGTGATAGCGCTCACCGGGTGAGGCGCTTGTTGGAGCTATCTGCAGATGATACCCCGGCTACACTCAACGCTCAGCAATCTCTTCTGCCGTTTCGATGAAGTGTCACCACCTCATAAAGCTGGTGGCGAAGCTTCTCGGGGAATTGCCATGATGCTGTCATGGAAGCAAAATTTTATGGGGTGCGTCTGAGAGACCTTCCAACTGTGCCCCGGGTTCTCCAGATCCGAGCTGTCATGGGCGTAGCCGCACTCACATCTCATCCTGGAACATTCAGCTGGGCAGAAGCAACAAAATTGGGATGCACGACACATGTCGCCGCACTAACATCGCATGCCGCTGCATAAGCGATCTACAGTGGGAAAACAAGTGCAGCAAGACTGCTGATCGTGGCGAAGCATCGAAAGACCGAGTCAAGACCCCAATAAGCAAATGCTTATCATCGTGCTTGGCGTACAGATACATCTCGAGTGTACATGATGAGTCATGCAGGTGGACACCGACGGTTCTTGAGACCGTCTTCCTACCACAGGCTTGGACCTCGTGGGCAAAACAGTAGCAGATCCACCAGTACAGCTGTGCCTGGAGATCTTCCACAACACTGGTAGCCATCGTCTGCTTTAACAACTACATGTACAGTAGTTTCTCAGCCTCTGCAATAGTCACCACCTCGTTGTGCTGACTACACTTTGGTAAATGACCACAGCAGTATCGATGCATTAAGTGGCTGCACTTCACACTCCGATCATGCGTTCACCGACATACCGACACGGCTCGCATGAAGGAAAAGGTCATGAAAGATCTTCAAGCTGGGCACTTCTTTCGTCCTTGTCGATCATCGCGACAACTCCTGGTGGTATGTTGTATTCGCAGCTCTGCTCTCTTCGCGCACCTCGGCGCGAGATGGAGAGCCGTTCCCGCGAGGTACACGTTCAATTTTCTTGCATGTACAAAGGTACATGTATGCACGTCTGCTCATCATCATAGACTTGTTCCTGGCTGTGCTGATCTACCTGACGGAGAGTTCGCGGATGTCCTCGCGTCCACTCAACCGCTGTCGATCTCTGCTGATGTGAGGTTGTACGTGGTTGACGATCGTGCCCGTCGTGGCCTGCTGTTTCCCTTTCGTCGCCTGATTTACTCTTGTGGACGGGTTGGCCATGTCTGGCAGCATGCTATGCACGATCACTTTCTCGTCTGGGCACACGATCGCGATTGTTCATATCTTGGTTCATCACGGTTTTCGCATGTGCGCGGGTAGTTGGGCGTCAGATCTCACTTCTCCGGTCCTTGAACGGAGAGCGATCTACAGCGGCAAAGCGACGGGCTCTCAACGATTTCATCTGCATGTCGCCATAATCTAGAGGGCTTCGTCGCAGTCAACTACTGACCGCAATGTAGACACGATCCACCGTGTTCAGACTTGTGCCACTTTCTTCAGGTCAAGATCATGCTCTTTGGTAGGACACAGTATCTCGTTCTACAGACTCAATGCACAACCTGATCCTTGTTTCGAACCAGGAACCTTGCTTTTGAGACCTCCATGCAAATGCCAAGCTAAATGTCTAAGGATCCTTGCGCCTTACCAGTACATTTTGTTTGTTGTTCCCAATCTAGCAATACATGCGCCGTATCAGTATGCTGCAGGCGGCACCATCTTGTGCATCTCAACTGTTCTCCGCGTCTCGAGCATGACCGGTAGGCCCACTGCTGCTGTAATCCGTTGTCACAAAAGCGCGGTCCACCTCATCCAGCCCTTCGCAGCAATACTGCAAGGTTTCGGCAATGTCATGGCTGGTGTGAAGTCTTGTCTTCTCGTCCAGCAGAATGTCATACTCCGCCCAAATCCCATCCCCAGCATGATAAGCGGTCACGGACTTGAATCCGTCGACAACCGGAGAGAAGCGGTAGGCAAGATACATAAGTTTCTTTGTCAGCTGATCCGAAGCTGCTTGGCCGGACAGTCGAGTGATGTTTTCGAAGCATGTAGATGACCAATCATAGATGATGAACAGGGACAAGAGGCCGGCACCCACAGGATCCAGCCACCAGATATCTGCTTTGAACCCGACAAAGGGGAAAAGAAGTGAGAGCGTGTTGAATATGACATCGGTCTTACAGTCCTGAGCAAGTGCCTGGACTTGAGTCGTCTTGATAGGCATACAGCCGAACCAAATTATCCCCTTGACTATGACGGTGGCGAGCAATGCTCCAACAGCCAGCGCAGGTAGCTCCTCTGCTTCACCCTTCAGCGGCATGATCTTCTCCACTGACTCCTGGAGGATTTGGAGAAACGAAAAAACCATGATGATGCTGAAGACGAGAATACCCATAGGTTCGAGCCTCTTGCGTCCGACCGGGAATTTCTTCTGTAACGCGCCTAACCTCCAGCCGACGAGTTTATTGGTGGTCCAGACTATGAGTGTACACAGCAAATCCAGAGCAGAATCCACGAGTGAGGCGATGAGCGACAGGGAGCCAGATTGAGTGGCTGCAACAAGCTTACCAGTGAGTAATGCTATATTCGCAAGGACATTGATGTTGATCGCCCATTTCGCTCGAGTAGCCGCCTTACGACGCCTGTCTTGTTCTTCTTGAGGAAGGAAGGAGCTGATATTGCCTGCCATTTCTTGCAGACCTCCTCCACGCTCATGGACACCGTCATTGTCGGGATCCGGATCCATAGACTCTAGAACGTCGTCTGCTACAGCCATGACAACCGCATCGACCTCGAGCCAGTCATTTAGCCTATCGTTCTGGTCTTCGTAGAACTTCCGGACCTTTTTGTTTTTGATGGCTTTCAATTCCTCCTTGGATTTCCGGAATTTCTCGAGCTGCTCCCGGTCAATACCCTTGAGAAGTGCATTTTTTAGATCTTCGCGACGCTGGTCTTCCATGGCAGTTGTGACGGCATCCTTGAATCTCCAGATCTTTGGCCGGGGTTTGGCGTCACCATTACTTTGGCCATAGTGACCGCGTATTCCAGATTCTATGTCATCTTTGGACGTGTCGTCGTACTCTCTTCGCTTGGCGCCCCTCCCCTGCGTGCTAGATGCACGGTAAATCTCTCTTTTGCCCACCATTCTACGAGATGGATATCAAATCGTCTATAGACCGTCCACCTTGACAGCCAAAGATCTTTCTGCCTTTTGCGTCTTTATACACGCGTTCCCCACGATTCCTTGTTTGCGGCCTGCTCAATGACGTGTTGATCCGGCCAATCGGGCCGCTTTGCACGCGGATGATGCCGAACTGAAGCCTCAAGCACAAAGCTTGCTCGACCACACTCCGCTTGGCTTTCATCCTCCATTTTTGAGTTCATCAAGTCAATGACTGCTTCCTGTCGTCTGCTTGTGCTTGGTGACGGAGAGTTGCAACTGACGGTCATGTTCGACAACGCGGACAGTGGCTAGGCTTCATCTCGTTTGGTCCGTGGCAACTGGTCTGTACAGCAAGTGCGACCACGACAGACCTTGAGAGAATGGATGCGGAGCTACAACCTTACTATGCGGAATATCGCACATCTAAGTGTGTTTGGGAAGGTGATGCTGTCGAGGTATAGTCTGCCCGCAACGACCGGGCCATGCATTGAGTGATCAGTGCCGCTTTGGTCCAGGAAGTATCTCACTCTTCACATCCATCTACCCAGCATCGTCGCTTGGCGCTAGAGCCACTGCAAGAGCAGATTTTGCGCTCATTGCACACTATGAGGATCACAAGATCATGTTGCAAGGTATGCAACAAGCGCGCAGCGCGTGTCACTCACACTCAATCGCAGTATGTGACCGGACTGGTAAAGTAGAGTCCGCTTGAAGAGTCGTTTTCACCCACCGCGAGAAGACAGGTAAGGGATGTGAAGATGACTTCACAAGATCACGATCGGATCGCTCAAGTTCTGAGTCATCGCTTCTGGAAGCACGATGAAGCGGATTGCAGCAATTACTTACCTTG
Organism: Microcyclospora tardicrescens; assembly: GCA_003012245.1. Taxonomy (NCBI): domain Eukaryota; kingdom Fungi; phylum Ascomycota; class Dothideomycetes; order Capnodiales; genus Microcyclospora; species Microcyclospora tardicrescens. Next base: position 62,718 of record PXOE01000071.1, read on the forward strand.
AACAGCGGCATAGCACTAACCAATGGCATGATCTTGCTAAATCATCGATGTCGTGGATATGTGTTCGTCTGCAAAAAGGGCAAATATGAGTGCGTCTGAAGAACAGCGTGCGCCACGAGAAAGCATGCTGCTGCGGCCAACCATAGCGCTTCTGTAGCCCGTATCGCAATGCAACAGAGACTGATCCTCTCATACCAGGTCAGCACAGCGAAAGATGCAAAAAGATGAAGATACCTGTAGAGACTTCCAAGGTGATCACATGCGGCGGAAATGCGAATTCTCCATTGCTGCACCTTCGACATTTCCCCTCTTTGAGGACATATGTCCTGCACCATGACAGTAGATGTACTTACATGTATCCATTGACAAGCCGAACAGTACTGACAATGAAGACAGTTACTATTGCCCGCTTGCGTGCATACACAACAATCAACAAACTGAGACCACGGAAGCGACCGCATGCACGTGTACGGCCTATTGTTCCGAAGTGAAGACAGACACTTGCCAACCTCTTGGATTCCACCTCGACATTACTGTCCGCTACTTGGCGACACGACCACACACACACACACACACACACACACACACACACACACACACTCACACACACACATAATGCTGGCTTTGCTAAACTGGGTACAAATGTTGGGCTCCTCTTGAACTTGAAATTGCAAACTCAGGCCGCACACAAACAATCATGTACGATTCGAGGGCCACGTCTTTTGCAACGCCGGGTGATCAGTACATGTTCTCCGCTGCACCTGCTGGTAATGTCGAGAGGCCTTTACTTGGGGTGGGAATGCCCGCGCAAGCCTATCAGTCTTCACTCGGTATGGGGAACTCTTTGCAGCAGATGCCCATTTGGAATGATTTGCGATCTCAACCACCAAATATGACGTTCTGGTCACCGACCATGCGACAGATCAACCAAACTGATCCTGTTGGACATCCATCCCACCACCAGCATGCTTTAACGAGGCAGACTTTCGGCACGGCGGTCACTTCACCACAGGCTTTGTATGGTAACCAGGATCTGGTATTCCACGGAATGTCCAGTCCAACGACATATGGCGGAACTTTCGCGACACCTTCAGCTGCGACAGTGAACCATCGGCAGTTCGGTGTACCAGCAGCCGCCCGGTACAACACTTGGAATCAGATACCTCTACAGTCTAGCGCACAGTTTCAACAGGTCCCCCCAAGAGTGTACAGAGCTGCTCGAGACAACACAGTTCAACAACAGCCCTCTCGTACTGCAGTAAATAATCGCACTCCTTCGACTAGATCAACACAGCTGCTTGATATAGACCGTCCAGCTCATGACGGATCGTCCGAGCTATATTCCCCAACACCGCAACGCCATCCCGCCGCTGCACCTGTTATTAGTATGGTGTCTCCGCAAATCAATCGCCAACAGTTTGATCACTTCTCCACCCCAGATCTAGATACGTACCTTCCACTACAACAGATCGACTGGTCGTCTAGCGGGCAGTCTCAACACGACTTGGAGCAAGAAATTCGCCGAACCCAACTTCGTAGCCTCCAGCAGCAAGGACTTCGACAACGCCCTTCCCCAAGAGGCTTCCATATGAGATCAGAAATGCCCCTCGAACAATATAATACTGCCCCACTAGCACTTGCTCACACAAACCCGCACATTTATATGCAATCTGGAATACCCTCATCTGCATCGCAACATACACCAGGCATTGACATTTCTACCAAAAGTAACGCCAATCATTCTTCACCCACCGCTGTGCGACCGAACATGAATGTCCGACAAGACACAACACGTTCCTCCTCCGTGAAGCCAGGAGTGGCAAAGCCTAGAACCTCATTCAGTGGTAAGCCAGCGATGGCTGAAAATATGACCTCACCCGTTGCGCATCGCAGAGACGGCGAATCTGCCAAGCAGATCCCTATGATAAGCATGTTCCAAACCAAGGCTGAAGCTCCACCAGAGCGGAGGCCAAAGGCTGAACTATATCTGTCTCGATCGAAAGGCACGATCCGTCGAACGAGCGCCAGCGATCTCACTGGCACAAAGGCTCTTGGAAGGACGAGGACTGATCAAAGCGTGACAAGATCTCCTGCTTTACATGCTACTCGCCCTCAATTGCCGGTGCAGCGAACCCCAGCGCTTGCTTCAACTACCGTGTCCATAGATCTGACACGTGATTCCCCCAGCAGCGGTGAATTTGACCAGGCTGGTGGTGCTTTGGTTGGAGGACCCGTTGACGCGTCACATGCTCCTCCAGCAAGTCTTAAGTCGTCCGCTGTGCTGGTCACACAGAATTCATCGAAACATGCCAGGGTTCTCGATTCACCCATCGACCTACGACAATCCCCTAATCATCAATCATCAATCTCGCAGTACCCAGCAATCGAGATGTCATCCGCTCCTCTCCTCAACGAATCATATCTACCATCACAAGAATCGATGCACCCAGCAAACACGTCCATGCCCAGGGTAGCAACGCAGCCGCCTCAGGAGAGGCCGGAATCAGCATCGTCGGCAACATTCGCGGTCTCTGCCCCATCCACATCACCAACGCTGAGCAAGGAGAATAGAGTTCAAGCATTTACACAAGTTGATGTGCATCACCCTACACCACAAAAGAAGGTCTTTCCTTGGACGCGAGGCGTAGCGTCCCAAGACTCTCGGACCAGCACTACACCACCAGGTTCCACTCCGGCTCCAAAACCTGCTCGACTATGCCCAACGACGCCTCCCGCCGAGCATCGAGTACCAATGCAGTTCGCACAACCCAAACAGCCAGCAAAGACACCCCCGATACCACTATCACAGCCTCGCCACACTCCACCACAATACGGTGCGCGAAGTATCATCACGAGCCACCACCAACCAAGTCAACCACGCAATCTATCACAGCACCTACGTCGCAAAGTCTACAACCAGCCTACCACGCCAATACAGCCCCAACGGACCAAACGACCGTCCGTCCCCGAAGAGCCCAGCGACCCCAGCGCCAACGATCTCGTCGCACAGGCAGCGAAAAAGGCGCGACTGGCCGGCCAAGGATTGCGCGAGGAATGGTCCTTCCTCCCCACCTCCGCCGGGCCCGAGTATCACTACGGCATTGCCGAAGCAGATTGCCGGACTTGTGCAGCGTCTCTTATCACGGATCGCGAGCTGCGTCAAGCGCGGCATGCGCGGTATTCATGCTAAGGCGGGATTGGCAAGGCAGAAGATGAACGCGCGAAGGAACGAGACTCGTTTCGATCGTTCCGTCTATTGCTCATACAAAAGTTCACCCTGGGAGATCGTTGTGCAACTCTTCTTCGTTCTATGCTTTGGTCTAACACCACCTTGCACATCCCATTCGCTTCCGAAACGCTGGTCACAACCTGCTCCCCTCCCACAGCACCAAGCATCCTTGACAAGTCACTGCCGATCAAGCTTGAGCCGGCAGAACACTGTTGTTCATCAGATGCATACTTCGTCCTCGATGAGGGGACTCTTACGAATCGTGTTATGCTTGGATCCATAAAACAGGGCCACACTAGAGTGAGATAGACACAATGAAGAGTGGTAATGACGGACAATGATGAATTACCCATGAGCAATAGAGGGGTCATGAAGTTTGGACGTGGGCTGAGTCCATAGATGTATAGACTACATGTATCTTGAACGAACACATCAGCTTTCCCATCTCTTTCGTGACTCAATGCACGTGTGGGTAATCTTGTCTATGACTTGATAATGCGTATACAATATGACAATTCAGCGAGCTTAGCTCGGGTGAGTTCGCCAGACGAAGTTGTGATCATGAGGTGACGGTGGTAAATGCATTAATTGAAATGAGCTTGAGTTTGGAGTCCTATGTGACATGAAAGAGTAACTCAACATGGGACAATACTAGGCTTGACAACACGAACCGTGTACATGTGCAGAAAATAAAGTGACAAAAATGTTTGGAATGAGAAAAGTGCGCTTCCGTTTCTTCGCTTGCTCATCCTCATGCTGATGGCTATGCCATGAAGAAACAGTCTCATGATAGAGAATGCCAGAACGCCGATACAATGCTAAAGCAAAAGCGAGATTTTCTTTCGTCAGACGTCGTTATTCCGCATTTCACATCCCACATTCCACACATCCTCGCAGTGTCGTCAGAGCAAGCTCCACCATTGAACCGCAAGCACCTAGACGCAAGCGGCCAGCGTCGATGGAAAGCGCTGCATGACTTTCGTCAAAAGTCGTGAAACGGTACCACAACTCCTTCATTTCTTCGCCTTCTTCTTGGCAGGCTCGTCAGACTCCCCCGCACGAGCGCCCATCTGTCTACGCTTCTCCTCTGGCACGCCCGTCTTGAGCAGCTGAAAGAATTCGGCCTCGATGATCGTGTCGAGCTGCTTCTCCTCGATCTCATCGAGCTTCTTCTGGCCTGCGCGCACACCCAGCACGACGTAGTCCGTGTCCTCGAGCTTCTTGGTCATGGTCGCGCCATAGTGAACGGCAGCCGCCTGTGAGGTGGTCAGTCATGTTGTTTGTGATGAGATACATTGAATGTATGCATGGAGATGAATAGGGAGAATAGGTGCAAAACGAACCTCGCAAGTAGCACGATCCATCGACTCGAACGTGCCGGTGAACAGCAACGTCAACCCCTTGAGCGCGTTCGGCTTGCCATCGTCAGGAATCTGCTTCTTGTCGTTGCTGCTGTTGTTCTTCTTCGGCGCGGCCTTGGTCTTCTTCGCCGGCTTCGTCTCAGCTTCGTCTTCCTCGTCGAGCATCATCTCGTCGTCTTGCTCATCATCGGCAACTTCCTTGGCTTTCTTGGCCTTGCTCTTTGATGCCGTGCTAGAATTGCAATTAGTCAAGTGACAAAAAAGTTCGGTCATGAAGAAGTGATCGAAGGAACATACGCTTTGCCCGCAGCTTTCGCACCAATGCTCATCTCCTTAACGACAACTACGTCGCCGAGCGCATCAGCACTGCTGTCAGCTTCCGCACGAGAGCTGTGCACGCTCGCCAGCGCCTCGACGCCCTTCTTGTTCTTGTACACCACGACGAAGACGGGTGAAGCCATGGCTATTGATGTGTGCGTTGCAGAAGATGCTAAGAACAAAGTTGCTTGTAGAATGGCAATTGATCTTCAAAAACAGATGCTGATGAGCGTGTGGAAGAGAGGAGGAGAGAGTGGTTGTGTTGAGAAAGAGCCTGCAACTGAACAGCAAGCATGGAATATATAAATTGTCGGCCAGTGGATGTTCGAAACAGGCAGGAAGCGGCGCAATGCGGACTAGCGTCAGGCTGCTGGTTGGTCGATGTCGACGCCCCCAAGGGGGTTGTTTGCCACTTCAAGGCGCAAAGGCTGGGCGGAGACTTCACTCCACATGAGATTTGCAGTCACATAGAACGATCTTAAAGCGGACGGTTCACTCTTTGTCGACGGGCTCCCATCTGTGTAGGACAACACTTCTCGGTCACTGATCATTCTCTCATCATACTCTCGGTGCGCATGTCCACGATTGAACCCCTGAATTCAAGGAAGGATGGTCACCAAAGAAAGCATATTACAATTAGAGTAAACCATCTACGGCCAACTTATTTCTTCTTCATCACGGCCTGCTCCCACAATTACAACTCCTTTCGTTTGCTAGCTCTGTTCTCAGCCAGAACCCGCTCGACGTCCAATGTGCGCTTTGCCTCCATACTCCTACGTATGTCCACGCTGCGGCGAGCGTCCATGCTGCGGCGCGGATCCATGAGCTTCTCGGGCTTCTTGGGCGGCGCGCTACCATCCTGAGGAGTTTCTGCGAGCATGTCGAGGTCCACGGTCACCGCAAGCTCACGATCCGTATGCCTTCTCTGCACGTCGCGGAGTGCCTGTTCGGTGATGTTCTGGCGGAAGATGCGCTCGAGAACATCCTTCTTTCGCGTACGGTGATCGCCGATGCTGATGATGACGCCTGCCATGATGTTGCAAGTGATGGAACAGGCGAGGATGGTGGCGGTCAATGCTTGAGGACGTACTCGGTAGTCGATGGACCAGGTGCAGGAGCCGAGGGCGACTTGGAACATGCTGTGGCAGTCCAGCAACACGACGACCGCGACCAGTAGGCGTAGCGGGAAAGCGTGATGTGTCGGAGTCTCGTGAGGCCGGTAGAAAGTATGTGCTTTGTTGAATTTGGCCTGGTGATATTGCAGGCGCTTCTGCTGTCGAATAGTCAAGACAGAATACTCCGCGGTCTCTGCTTTGTCGATCGCATCTTCAATCTCGGCTGGATCCATGCGTCTGCCAGGCAAATCATTGTGATCCACAAGACCAGGCAGAGCTTTCTCGTTTCGTAGCCGCCAGGTCAAGTGATGGTAGTGAGCGATGAAACACATATGATAGGTATCCACCGCTCGGAATGGTGCCAGACCGTCACCCATCAAGGCAAAAAGGGCGACCAACACATTGTCGATGATGTTGATGACGTAGTCCTGCCTGTTGCCGACATAGATCCAGCCGATCAGACCAAATACCCAGGCCGCACCGAACAAAGTCACACATGTTGCATAGAGGAAGACGAAAAGGCCAAGGGGCTTGCTGATGTACTGCCTGAAACCTTTCCAGCCACGCTTGAAACCTTCCTTCCGAGAATGCAGCAAGTGTCGGACGTGGTCATTTAGTTCTTCGATTTCCTCGTCGGTCCAGCCATCCAGACTGACACCGTGCGGAAGTACAGCAAAACGGCTATCGCTCAGCTGCGAAGAGACGGAGTTGGTACGGCGTGGTACTTGCATCTCGATGTCACCACTCTCGCCATCCTTTTTGTCTTGGGTAATGGTTGAGAGCCGTTGAGTGAGCGGACGCTGACTAGCGCGCGTTCCTGCTCGTGCACGGAGACCCTTTGAATCACTGGTGGTGGGTCGTCTTGCGGAAAGATCATATGTAGGTCTCCGATTCAACAAACTTCCAAGGTCTGGGACGAACAGGGAATTTTGTAGGTTAGTGAGAGTGCCGATCGTCCTTACTTCTGGATCTGAGGTATGTTAGCGAGAGTGATAACATGAATCAATGGAAAGTATTACCTATCAGATCAAGAAAATCAACAACATCAGAATCATAGTTGCCCTCATCATGACCGTAACGACTGCCAGAGTCCCGTGATGTTGCAGTGTTTCCTCTGCTGCGCCCAACGCCTCGGCTCCTCTGCGCGGCATGACCGGCGCTGTGCATGACATTGGAAGCGCCAGGTGTAGCAAGTCCAGCTCCATCGAAGCCCGGGAAATCCTCATTCACGCTACCGTACGTGGACAGAGGCGTTTCCTGCGGCTCCAAATTGGATGGATGTAGAGTTGGCTGTTGTCGATTCGACTGCACACCTTCTGTGATGGTCTGCATAAGGGACTCGCCCGTCCGTTGCCGAGAGAGATCGAGAGCTGGTGGAGCGAGACCTCCATCACCATAACGCTGTGGCGCGGACATGCTCCTACGGCGTCCGCTGTTGTCGAACTCATCATTTTCGTCGTGGAGTGGAGTGGGTGGATTCTGTGCACTGGTCGGTCGTGATGAGCTGGTCTCTGGAGCATAGGAGGGTAATCTGCGGATCCGGATATTTGATGGCATTCGCATGTTTTCTATGGATCCCATGTATGACGGTCGCGATCTCCCACCTGGATGGGATGGAAGAGGCGCATTTAAGCGATCTTGCGTGACGGCATTATTATTGTCTCGCCTCCGTGGGGAGTTGAAGTTGAAGTAATCGGCCATAGTTCGGGATACGCGTTACCACACCACGAAATCGCGTATATGCGCGCCAGGTATTTGGCACACGCCCGAAACGAGTCCCTGATTGAAGATCTTGGTCCCCAAGCTAGACCAAAGCCTTTTGATCCAGGCGAAGAATAATCCTGGTGGAGCTCGTGGTGATAACACGCAGGACCGGCAAAAGCGGAAGTTCTCGTAAGCAGCACGTATGCCGCGCTTCCAGGGCGGTCCTGGGCTCAATTAGCAGCCCACCAGTGCAGGCAAGGAATGGCTGGTAGATATGCTGGTGTGGTGAATGCAGAAGAGCGAGCACACTCCACGGATGGCGGCCGTGACAAGATGCAAGGTGGTGATATGGCGAGAGGAGAGAAAGAGGAACGAGGCGTTTTGGCTGGGCTGCTGCTGCGGATGTTTGGGCGAGAGTCTAAAAAAGATAGATAGGGCCTGTGCGGGAAAGGACTGGAGATCAGTTTACACTAGGTGCACGCCCGGATGCTGGATCAGCTGCGTCTGACCTCACGAACTGGTTCAGAGAAAAGCTTTGCACATTTCTACCATCGCTGTGCATTTCGTCTGAGAGGCCGAAGAACCCAGCGGAGGCAGCGGATGTGCTGTCGCAGAACGTGTAGCCGACCTTCGATGCTGACTGGAAGTCTCGCGCAACCGACGTCACACCAACGTTGAGCGCCCTTAGCGCCCAGATCGCCCCTTTGTGGTGATTAGATGGTCGACACCGTGCACCCTCGACAATCAATATTAATATTGAACCGCCAAGGCATCGACATGTCCACTGCTGTCTCCTACTATCACTCGGTACGCCAAACAAACCTCATCTGAAGCTTCATATTCGCAAAGCTAAGCCGACAGTATGAATAATGGGCGGTTCATCGGCCCGAACAAGGCCGCAAGGCAAGCTTGATGGTTTGCGGCACTGCTAGATTACGGCATGTTGAGGTGGCAGTACAGCGGTTTTGAACACCATTTAGCCATATATGGACTATCATAGGGTACGCAGAGTATCAGGTAGGAGGAGCGATTGCCTATCCGGCTCCTACAGTCAACGCGCTCCGACATCCTGTTTCAGGGCATCGCTTCCAATCCTCCCTCTTGCCACGGGTTTTGAGACCTGCGTCTCTGTACATCCCTGATCCTAGGGCTTTCGGGTGCTCATGGCCTATCCCCAAGCGAGGAGAACAACTCATATGATGCTGCACTGTTCCGTAGAGAAGGAGTAAAGAGATTGAAGGATAGTCATAGTGATGAAGTACCTATGGCCGTAGAAGTCATTACAGCACAGTACGCGCTCCCGACACGCGTATAGCCCACCGACAGTACATGTCCCTGTACCCCACTTGCATCATCCTGCTTCAGCTTCTGCCCGCCATTGGTACCACATACACGTGAGACAGACACCGCTCCATCCAGTGGCGGTTAATGCTCAACCTCTCATATAAGCCTCCGAATCAACGATAAATAGTTGAGCACTGGAGGAGAATCCTACCCTATTTCTCCACCTTCCAACTGATCCAGCGACATTCTGCCTACCCAGAAGCTCATCCGATCAACGCCCGAAACCTAACCAATCTGTACCACTTCGCCATCATGGCGTACATCCATACTCCCATTCCAAACCTCAAGCTGAACGATGGCAACAGCATCCCCATGGTACCAATTCCCCTCTTCCATCTTCACACAGCTACTTTATTAACCATCTCACCAGCTCGGCTACGGCACAGGCACCGCCTGGTACAAGACCGGCGACGAAGCCAAGCTGGACCAAGCCTGCATCGACGCGACCAAGCTGGCCATCAGCCTGAACTACCACCACCTGGACGGCGCGGAGGTCTACAAGACCGAGACGGAGCTGGGTGCCGCGATCAAAGCGTCAGGTGTCTCGCGCGACAAGCTCTTCGTCACGACCAAGGTCCTGCCCAACATCGCCGACATCCCCGCCGCGCTGGCCGCCAGCTTGAAGAAGCTGCAGCTGAGCTACGTCGACCTGTATCTGATCCACGCGCCGTTCTTCGCGGAGACGAAAGCCGAGCACCAGGCGGCGTGGAAGCAGATGGAGGCCGTCAAGGCCCAGGGCTTGGCCAAATCCATCGGCGTCTCTAACTACCTACCCGAGCAGTTGAACTGGCTCCTCGAGGACTGCAGCACGCCGCCCGCGATCAACCAGATTGAATTCCACCCGTACCTCCAGCACCCGGAGCTCTTAGCCCTGCACCGCGAGAAGGGCATCGCGACAGCCGCGTACGGACCGCTGACGGCCGTGACGAAAGGAGCCGGGGGTCCAGCGGACGCAGTGCTCACGGCGCTGGCGAAGAAGTACGCCGTGTCGCCCGGCGAGATCAGCCTGCGGTGGTGCATCGACCAGGACATCGTGGCCATCACGACGTCAGGCAAGGAGCAGCGGCTGAGCGACTACCTGCGCGCCATGACGTTCAAGCTGACGCCGGCTGAGATCAAGTCCATTAACGAAGCGGGCGCGGATCATCACGTGCGTGGGTTCTGGAATCACAAGTACGCGGCGGACGATCGGCGGTGAGATGTGGGCGGGGATCGCATGAGGGG
>PXOE01000072.1:0-97775 GCA_003012245.1 Microcyclospora tardicrescens
GTGATGAGGAGGGGGTTGAAGGAAGGGGTTCACATGATAGATGGCGACGCTTTCGTCATTACGAGTCCTGCTCATTGCGATCAGAAGGACGACATTTACAGCGCCGCTTACCATGGCCTTTGCAAGACTCGAGCACTTCTCGCCAAAACAGTAGTGAAGCTGTTACAAGAGATATGCTTTTCTTGGATGCTAATACGACCTACTACCAATGACACAGCTATGCCATCACCCGAGGCACCTGTAATGAAGAAGAAAGTATGAAGAGTGCGCTCTACTTTGCAGCATCGGACGCGACGCTCTCGATCTTCGCGTTCACATTACTCTGCTCCACATCCCGGTCGCTGCTCGGCGGGGTCGCGCCATTGACGTTGGACGCGAGGTCGGCAAGGTCGCCGATGCTGCCGCTGAGGTCGGTGGACTTTGGACGGAAGGGGAGGGGTGTAGATGGAGCGGAGGAGAGGAACTACATCCGTCGTGGTCAGTTTCACGTGCAATCTACAGTTTTCGAAAGGGGATTGTTTCAAAGCCGAACTGAAAGGGAGAAAGGGGACAACTTACCGATGAGGCTGCACCGAGCAAAGCGTACAAACTCGACAACACCACGTCTTCGTGAATACCGACACCCCAGACTTTCTGCGCCTGACCTGCCGCTGTACATTCGATGTATGTCGCGGCCTGCGTGTCCTTACCTCGCCCGTCCCGCCGCTCGATCGAGTGCTCCTTGTAGTCGGCGATATCGAGGTCGATGCCCATGTTCTGTAGCGCGTTTGCCAGGGCAGACAGAGCACCATTACCCACACCCTGGACACGGTGCTCTTCGCCGTCAATCTCGATGACTCCATCGAACCGTCGGCGGAGGTTTCTCGAATCGGCTGTCTTTGATTTGCCATCTGTGCCCGGATGAGGTGGCGCGGGTGAGGTGGAGCGATCGGCGACGATACTGTAATCGATCAAGCTGAAACGGCGGTTGCGGTCGAGATGGTAGGCGTCCACGAAGAGAGCTTTGATCTCGGCGGCTTGGAGCTCGCGGCCCAGCATGTCGGTCTCACGTTGCACGATCTTGCTAAAGGCAACTTGCAGACCACGAGGAAGATCGAGTTCCAACGTGCGCTTGATGATCCATGCCACACCGCCCTTTCCTGACTGGCTGTTGACGCGGATGATGGCCTCGTAGGTGCGTCCAATATCTTCTGGGTCGAGAGGGAGATAGGGCATGACCCATGGGTCTTCTCGGGTGGCACCAGCCGCCTCCCTCGCAACGAACCCCTTTTTGATGGCATCTTGGTGAGATCCTGAGAACGCGCAGACGACCAGCTGGCCACCGTATGGAGCTCGGGGATGCACGGGAATCTTGTTGCTCTTCTCCACGATGTCTATAACACTGTTCAGGTCGCTGAAGTCGATCTTCGGGTGAATGCCCTGTGTGTAGAGGTTCAAAGCCAGAGTTACCAGATCCACATTGCCTGTTCTCTCTCCGTTGCCGAATAATGTCCCTTCTACCCGGTCTGCACCTGCCATCTGTGCCAACTCCGCCGCCGCCACCGCACACCCTCTGTCGTTGTGCGGATGTAACGAAACGGAGATCTTCTCCCTTTCCGTGATATTCCTGCAGAAGTACTCGATTTGATCCGCGTACACGTTCGGCGTGCTCATCTCCACGGTCGCGGGGAGGTTGAAGATGATTGGGTTCTCCTCCGACGGCTCCCACGCCGCCTTGACGGCCTCACAGATCTCAATCACGAACGCTGGATCGGAGTCGGAAAACGTCTCTGGGGAGAACTCATATGCCCACTCTTGCACGCCCGAGTTTGGATCGTCCTTAGTCAAGCTCCGCGCGTATTTCGTGCACTCGACCGCCAACGCCTTGCTCTGCTCGTTGTTCATGCCGAAGACGATCTGCTGGAAGCACGGGCTCGTCGCCAGGTACAGATGCAGAATCGCCTTCTTGGCACCACGCAGGCTCTCCACCGTCCGCTGGATCAGCTCTTTCCGACAGGGCGACAGAACCTGCAGCCAGACGTCGTCGGGCACCACGCCGGGCGTCGTCACAAGACGGCGCGTGAAGTCGTAATCCGTCGCGCCGGACGAGGGGTACGAGATCTCAATCTCCTTGTAGCCCAGCTTGACCAGCATCTGGAAGTAGGCGAACTTCTGGTCGCCGTCCATAGGGTCGACGAGCGACTGGTTGCCGTCGCGGAGGTCGGTCGCAAGCCATCGAGGCACCTTGTCGAGCGTCTTCGAGGGCCATTGGCGGTCGGGGATGTCGAGAGGTTTGAATTTGCGGTATTTCTTCGAGGGGTCTTGGAGCCTGCGGGAGGGTGTTCGTCAGGAAGGCGGTCTTGAGGCAATTGATGATCAAGGGGAGTGAGGTAGATACATCACCATGGTGGAGGACTGTGTAGGCGGGGGGTTATCGATCGGTAGTCGAGTGCTTGAGGCAGAGAGAAAAGCTACGAACTTTGCACAAGAAAGCTCTCAATGGAATCACCGAATCGCCGAACAAGATGAGCCGTTCCGCGACCAAACACCGAACTCAAGACTGCGTGCCTACGATGGATCGAGCAGGATGTGATCTCACTTATAGCATAAATTGCACATATATATATGACGGTCAAAGGTGAATCATCCGGAAAGAACCGCTGTACAAAAAGTTTTGGTTCGATCATAATGTAGGGCGCGGTGCGTCAGTCATGGTGGGGTTCAAATGTGTGCTCGTAAAGCCGAGTGTGGGGAAAGGCCGACGTTTTTTCACGTGCAATTCTTGCTGACAGCATACATATACATGCAGGTACATTCTATATCGTGTTCATGTGCTTTGCGCCGTAGATAGCCGAGATCTATAGCTAAGGTGTGAAGGAGGTCGTGAGAGAGATAGTGTGTCTACTGCAGGCAGGTAGTCCCTTGACATAGAGAGTGCACTGCTTCTCTACGTTCGATTGAAACAAAAATTGAGCATGTAGTAGAATTGAATTCAGGGGTATACTATGGATGAGTCGTTCTATCGCGTGCGCTCAGAGCGAGATCTAGGTAAAGTTAGAGAAATCGATCTAGAGGCCTCTCGCCAGTGCAAGCAGTGCCATGCAATAGACGGCATTTCTAAGAACAAAAGGATTGGCGAGGCCAATGATAGACCGTCATCATGTATCCGCACTATATCAGCCAGACCATGTGTATGGCGGATGAATGGCAAGTCCAGTCCATCCCAGCACTCATATCGGACATGTCACTTCTACAGCTTCGCCGGAGCTGGTTTGTCTTGTTTTAGTCGTACGACACCCTGTTGCAAATCGAGTCAGCATTCTCATCTCTCAAACCTTTTGCTTTCCTCACACATTCCACGATAGTACTCACCTCTTGCACGCACGACGCGATCAAGATCCCGTCCTTGGTGTAGATCTTCTGCATCACCAGGCCCCTTCCGTCGCCCGCCCACGGACTCTCCATCTCGCTGAACATCCACTCGTCCGCCCGGAACGCCTTCGGATTGTGGAAGTAGATGGTATGATCCAGCGAGACCATCATGCCGATCTCCGGCCGCGGCTCCGACATGACGATCTCGCCGTCGCGGATTTCAAGCGCACGCAGCTGCGCGATGACCTCGTCGTCCATGAACTCCATCTTACGCAGCGACGCGTCGTCCATGTTCTTGAGCTGCTGCAGTAATTGCGGCGTCAGCATCGCGTTCTTCTTGTCCTTCTTCGCGAGGTCCGTCGAGTACCGCCACAGCTTGTGCACGCGCGACACTGTGCCGATGAAGTACGAGTCACTCATGTACGCCATGGCACTGAGATGTGCTTGGTGCCCGCCCTCGTCGCTAATCCGGCCGCGGGCCTTGATCCATTGTAATGCGCGCTTCTCATGCGGGTGTGGGGAGTCGTCGTTTACGATTTCCATGCGCTGGGAGATGAACGGTGAGGATGTGCCGCGCTGGAACTCTTCCACTTCGACCTCTTTCGGCGGCGGAACTTTTCGTTTCGTTGCCGCATGCTCTACAGTCTTTGCTCCGCCGCTGCCCTCGCGCGTAAAGGAGAGTGTCGTTGTGAAAATCGGCTGGCCACGTTGTCGTGCTTGGACCGTGCGGGTTGCAAACGAGCGACCCTCTCGGACGTGCTCAACGTGGTAGATGACGGGGATCTCGGCGTTGCCGTTCAGGACGAAGTAGCAGTGCATGCTATGCACAACGAAATCCTTGGGGACTGTCCGTTGCGCCGCAGTCAGACATTGTGCGATCATCGAGCCACCGTAGATGCCTCGCGCGCCGGGTGGATGCCATAGTGGGCGGGTATTGGTGAAGAGATTGGGGTTGATGTCTTCGAGGTGGGTGAGTTCGAGCACGTCTTCGATGGGCGCGCGGTCAGTGGCCGGCGGAGGCTTGATCAGGGTCGCACGAGAAGCCATCGTAACGAATGGCAGGGCCAGAGACGGAGAGCGCGGAGGAGTGAGCGCAAGTGAACGTATATGGGAACGCAGCGAACGATGTATGGAGGTCGCCGGATGGAGATTATTGATGATTGTACCGAGGACCAAGGACGATCTGGCCAGCATGAGCCCAGACGGGTTCTTCGGCTTCAGTATGTCTGATTACACCGGCATCATGCTACTGTCCAGTTATGCAATTAATTGTGCCCCAGAATCGGTTTCCTCACCTGATGTCTGAAGCAGGGAGACGTGCGTTCTGGGCCAGCCGAGGTCATCGTTAGCCGCAATGTCGGCCGTAAGTAGAAATAGAGAGACGCAAGCTGGAACATGGAGATCTTGCACGTGGCGGCCAGCATGTGACGATGACCTATGGTGAACTCGCAGCGACAATCGCAGACTGGGCTGGCAGGTTGGTGCAACGAAGGGAAACACGGTGCTGGAGACAATAGACGGAGACCATTGCCGAGTGGTTTCGATATCATACATCAACGGACGCTCAAGTATACATCTTTTACTTGCATGGACAAGCAAGAACATGCCAATATCTTCAGATAGTCATGCAATAAATGTCACAAATCATCATTTTCATTCCCCATATATACGAGTTTAAACACATTCTGCTATCCCCAACATGGGGTTGTGGTATCATAGCTCATCATCACGCACATCAATCAATGCCTAAACTTCAAGTCGCAAAGATTGCAAAGAGACCCATCACCAATGTGCCATCATGGTCCTTGTTTCCTATTTGCAAACGCCCACGTTGCGCCATGACTAACTAATCAGTTGCCTAGTAAGGAGTGTTAGCTTTCTTGATCTTTTCCCAGTCCACGCTGCCTTCGCCGGTGGCAGCGGACTCGTGGTATCCGCCAATGTTGGCGGCGCCATCGGTACCTCCTTGACCGCTGCCGTATTGGCCCACGTTCATCGGCAGGCCGGTGTGCGGGTCGGTTACGATGCCAGCTTGTGTCCCACTAGCAGCAGTGCCCGGAGTCTGGTAGGCGTCATTGCCGAGTTGGGTTCGAGAGGTCGGCGTGGCGGTGTCTTGCGGAGACATGGTCGCGCTGCTCTCTGTGCTGTCTTGCTCGTGCTTGTGTCCAGGATGCAAGATGCGTTTGAGCAGACTTGGCTTCCTCTCCACGTCGCCGTGCTCGTGTTGCTCGTGACGCTTCGCGGCTTCTGCCTCGCGGGCCTCCTGGAGTCTGTGCTCGTGCCTGTCTTGAATAATGTTCGACGCGCCGGTAGGCCCTCGGGGGTCTTCTTTCTTGTGTAGCTTGTGGTGGTTGTGCCCTGAGGGAGAGGAGCTACCGCTGTGCTCTGGTCGGTCGAGTGTTTCGTAAGCTCCAGCCCCAGCGGCGGCACCAGCGACTGCAGTGTCACGGTCGTGGTGAGTCTCGACGCGTTGCTCAGCCTTCGAAGGGTCCGACTGCACCCTTGGATCAACTTTGTTGAGGGTGTCGGATTGGTATGGACCAGTAGTGGTGTGATCCTTCATCTTCTCTGGCTGGGGCTGCACGCGAGGGTCGACGATGTTCGCGATATTACTTTCGTGGGGACCGACAGTCTTGGAAGCGGGACCAGTGTCTCCACGACCCTGCGCTGCCTCGTACGCACCTGCGCCGGCAACTCCTGCACCGCCTGCTACAACCGCTTCGCGACCATGAGAAGGTTCATGGACTGGAGGCTGGGTAGCAGTGGTAGTGCTTGCAGGTACAGCCTGGGTGTTGGCAGTGGTGTTGACTGGCACGGCCGATGTGGAGGTGTTGTATGTCTGAGTAGAAGTACCAATAGGTTGAGTAGCTGAAGTAGTACTTTGTCCTAGTGGCTGACTGGCCAATGTCGCAGACTGAGCTGTGGGTTGAACAGCAGATTCGTTACCTGCCTTACCAGCTTCATAACCTGCAGCCCCTAGGCCTACAGCACCAGCACCGATAGCGGCATCTCTGCCGAGGTGGTGCTGCGTCTCTGTAGGCTGGTCTGGAAGCGTGCTGGATGTGGTCGGCACTGCTGCTGTGGTGCTCGATAGAGCCGAAGATTGGTCGACGGTTGATTGAGGAGACTGCTCGTGAGACTTCTCCGCTGTGTAGGCAGCAGAACCGATACTCGGCATACCTACACCAGTCCCACCGATGATCGCCGCCTCCCTATTTACAACCTTGTGGGGATCTTCGCCGTCTTCAGTGGGGAACTCACCTGGAACGTGGGGATCCAACAGATTAGCAGCATCTGTAGCATGTGGACCTTGAGTGTGGTGGACATAGCCCTCAACAGGCTTCTCATCATCGTGATGTCCTCCAACAGCACCGTCCACAGTACTGCCAACAGGTTGGCTACTGTACGTATATGTTGCAGCAGACACGTCTGGCTTTGGTTCCAGCGATCGCTCGTACGCTTCGAGTCCTGCAACACCAGCAGCACCGGCACCGGCACCTACAGCAGCATCGCGGCCAAGGTGTGAAGCACCAGTAGTATCACTGCTGGTGTTTGGAAGAGGAGCGGTGTTGCCAGATGATGCCAACTCATCACCGGGGTGCAGGTGTGCGGAGGAGTCCGTAGCGGACGGTCCACCGACAGGGTACGATCGCGCAGTGTATGTCGAGCCTACAGCACCAACTCCGGTCTCGCCAGTCGCGGTCGAGCTATCATTCTGTTAGAAACTTTGTGCTAGAGAAGTGGGTTGTCATCTTACGTTTGTGCGGTACGATCTGGCAGTTCTGTGGAACCATATGTGGAGCTTCCAGTGTTGGCAGCACCACCAGCGAGCGGGAAAGATCGGTCGGTGGTTTGCTGGGTGCTGGCTGGCTGCGTGGAAGTCAATGCTGCATCTCCGTGGCGTTTCTCAGCCTCGTATCCTGCAGCTCCCACGCCTGCAGCAGTCGCAGCACCAAGTCCAGCATCACGACCAAGGTGAGAAGTCTCAGTGGATGTGGCTTGCTCAGAGCCTACCGTATTGTTGTCAGTATTCGAGGCATACGGCCCGAGTTTCCCCGACTTGACGCTCATTGCACTGGCGCTATCCTGCTCTTTGGCATTGGAAAATGTCGTACCTGGAGCGGCAACGCCAGTCTCGCCGTATCTCACATCTTCGTACTTCTCGCCACCCGGGTTGCTATGCTGTGGTTAGCAAGGAGATAGCGGAAGTAGTGGATTGTACTAACACAAGCTGTCTCAAGATGCCACGGTCATTATCGGCAGCCTCAGTGGGCTCAATTTTGGCTGGGAGATCTGCAATGTCACCCTGTGTGCCTGTCGTAGGCATGTCCAACGGCGCGTTTGCCACAGCGGTCGTGCCGTAGCGTGTCTCATCGTACTTGTCGCCTCCGGGGTTGCTAGTCGCCTGTTAGCATTCCTGCTACATGTCTAATGGCTGTCGCAAAGCATGCTTACAGGATCTGTCTGAGTACTCCATGCTCCTTCTCAGCCTTGGGATCGGTATACAGCTCTGCTGGTCCGTCTCCAGTGTGCTCGGGGATGCCGTCGGGGCCAAGGTTGACTTCCTTAGCTGTGGTACCATAGGCCTGTTCGTCGTATTTATGTCCGTGAGGGTTGCTGTTGATTGTTAGTCGAGAATGTAAGGAGATCAAAAGGATGATGCTTACAAAATCTGTCGGAGGACACCATGTTCATGCTTCTTGGCCTCTGGATCGGTGCGCAACTGGTCCACGTCGTCTAGGTCGACGACACTAGCTTTCCTGCCCGAGCTTCCAGCTTGGGTGCTGGGTGCATCGAGAGCACCACTTGGGCCGTCTGTCGGTGCGCCGTAGGCTGCCTCGCTGTACTTCTCGCCGTTAGGGTTGCTGGAATGGTCAGCATTCAATCGCGAGATACATTGAGCAAGCGACCTACAGGATCTGTCTCAGGACGCCGTGCTCTTTCTTCTCCGGCTCATGGAAGCCTGTTGAGTCGACTTGAGTACCTGAACCGATTGCACGTCCAGTATGTTCTTCTCCAGCCGTAGTGGCGATGGAAGACTGTCCAGCATTATCACCGTACATAGCCTCGTCTTCCTTGTGAGACCCAGGCTTGAGGATTTGCTTCAATTTCTCCATTGTGATTGTGTGTGGATGATAGGTTGGAAATTATGGAGGGAGTGAGAGGAAGCAGGAGCAAGAGAGTTTGGTATTGAATATGAAGCAAATAAAAACAATGAGCAGGTCATCTGTCAAGGTGGGGGATGGCGTACATGATGCGTGGTCGAAGCTCCAGCACTGCACGTACATTATGCCATACCACGCGAGCAGACCATACGTCATGTCGTCAAAGTATGGTGCTTGCATGTGCACTACACTTTGGGCCGCATGATCAGAGTTCACCACTGCAGGAAATAGCCAGAAACGTGGTCGAAGGCCTGGAGGTCATTGACTGCAACAATGAGTAGATCGAGCGGTTCATATGAGCGCCCTGAGCAATACCTGTTTGAGCTACCAGAGCAGCATCTACATCGCAATACCTGGGTAGGGTGTCTTCTGCTATTCGAACATCTGCGAGGCGTTCTCTCTGTAGACAAGAAGACAAGAGACTGTGCTGTACTGATGAGACGTGGAATGGTTCTTGCCAAAGCTACAGAAGAAGCCCAAGGCACGTGGGCAAGCAATTGTATAGCAGATGGCGTTGGCTTTCACGTTCAGATGGAGGTGAAGCAGACCTGCGCGCCACTGACGCAAAGCCTTCTCCCCAGATCTGAGCTCCAAATCTGCAGGGCGGCGGCTAGACTCGACGTTCAATTGAATGGACATGTCACTGCATGTGCACAACAGCACAGTCGTCATCGCTTCACGTATTAACGGCCTTGATCGGAGGTCCGTGAAGGATGTGACGAATCACTCGTTCATGGTGAGATGTGGGAAGCCATACATAAGGCCGAGAGATCTGTGAATCTGATTTCATGTAAGAAGCCAGATCTGCCCCACCACAATCTTATCTTATCAAGATCCAACATCAGCGAGATCAATACTGTATCCTGGTATCCTCAATTTGACCTAGGTAGGTCTCGTGGAAATGGATTTTCACGGCTCCAATAAACGGTGGCTGAGGGTACTATTTCTACCCGACTGCTTGCCAACTCCACGATCGTCTGTCCAGAGCAGATATGAAAGCATCATTCCCGTTTCACACGGTGAGCGCTTGTCTCACGTGATCTACCGGTCGAAGGGTCTGGCCACTGACCGGGACACATCTCTGAGACGCATCAAAAGCCGTGGAATCCCGTGCTGAGCAACCGATATCGTACTCAGCTGGATGACTGAATGGGCATTTGCTCTGAATTGCATTGCATTGATTACTGTAAGATAGCCTGGTGAAGTCCCGTTCATCTGATCACGAATAAGGAGGAGTCCTGTGCAGTTGTCGTGTGCCCCTCGCGCTGCCCGGTCTGCCTTGCGGTGTTAGCCGATCACTTATAGGCTGAAGGCAGAAATAAGGCCACCAGGATGCAGTACAGATAGCACCATTGGACACACATGCAATTCCAGAAACTCGATCTAGTCTGGTGGTGTGAGCGTTGCGGATCCAGACGGCGGTGACCAGGCACTTAAACGGGCAGAATCGCCGATAAAAGGACAGTCGATCGTGGTGCTACAGTCTGTTACCACGTCGAGACGCAAGCCTAGCCGGAGCACGCGGCTACGCTAGCCCGCGGAGTGAGTTCTGGATTGCGTAAGGGTGGTTCTCCTGTACTACTGCTTCGATACCTGCTTTCCCGGGTCCATCATTAATCGTCTCTTATTGCCAGAACGTACGCTGCGACCTGTTGATCGTTTGAGTGCGGGAAAGAAGCAAGCAGAGCCCTCAAACGTCGATCATCGAGTTCCATCGGTTCCAAAGCCGTGGTCATTGGGCTTGCACGTGGCATTCGCGTGCATGCCGTTGATCTAGCGGGTCCACACCCTCTCCTCTTTGCTCAGCTTACACCCGAGACGAAACGGAACAATCAAGACTTGGTACTTCTGACGTGCCATCGATGAAACAAGCTCGAACGACCTCCGCTCTTACCACTATCCATATTACCGTTCGATAACCAGCATTCTCCATCGTCGACGCAATCCCAACATCACCCACATTGGCTGCAGTAGCTAGGGAACATCATGGGTGTCCGTGAAAAGGCAAAGGCTCTCTTCAAGACGAAGTCTCGGAGCGACTCTCTATCGAAGACCTCATCCAACACCTCGGAGCGATGGCCCAGCAATGTCTACAAGCCTGGAGAAGTCATGCCTCGACCGAAATACCGTGCCCCACCAAAGAAGGAGCACAAGGACAAATTAGACGCATTCTCCTTTGCTGAGGCGTGGCGAAGGAAGAGCTTCCAGTCACAATATAGTCCCATGGGAACCAGAGCTCCCAGCAGAAGGAATAGCATTTTCAGCTTGGGGCGAAAGAGCGGAGCGTCCAGATCCAATAGCGTTGCTAGCTATGACACGAGAAAGAGCGGCGTAGATCCACGACATGATGGTGCTGCTCGACGAGCGCAACTTGGCCCGCACCGCTTGAGCACCGAGATCGAGAACGAAGAAGGAGACGATGATGTCGCGAATGGTAATTCATGAGTGATTCCTCCCAGAGGCTCAGCATGATACTGACAAGACACAGTCGGTCTGTCGCGCATCCACTCCCATGACAAGACCACAGTGCCGCATCTTCGACGTTCGGGAGACCCTGTGATCACAGGGATCCCAGCAACCATGAGTACTGCTCATGACCACCAATTCTTCACCGAGGAAGATCTTGCGTTGGCCATGAAGCGTACGCATCTGGCAGTACCTACAGCATGACGCTCACGAATTTACATGACACATCCTCACATCATAACATCACGGATCTCCTTTCACACTGGGTTCAAATTATGGACAGCATTCTTGGCAAGCCCACGTATGTGTATGTAGGAAATGGTTGGCGTTTGTTTCACGAGCTGCATAGGCGTTTGGAGTGGTTTTAAAAATATCGGTCTTTGGGAGTGGGAAGCGTGGGTTTGTTTGGTTGTAACAAGCATGTCTTTAGCTATGGTGAACTCGAAGACAGCATGTATGAAACAGTTCTTGCTGGTCGAAGAACATCTTTTATCGTCTGAGGCCCAATTGGAGCGCGCTGTTTGTGAAGAGGCTAATTGCAGACTTGGTATGCTGCTTTCAACAAGGCCTGAATGTCGACATTTCTTCGTGCTGGCGGAGGTTGGTCGGACTAGCACTGCCTCATAGACCGCTCTTTGCCCAATTGCGCCTGCATCTATTGGTGTGCAGGTGTGTTCATCCGATGCTAAAAGCGGTCGCTCATTCATCATCGTCATCTTGCACAAAGGGATTGGCAATCTCTTCACTGCCATCAACGGGTGAAATGAGCACAAGCAACGTTCCTCTCGCCACCAACAAACCGAGTGATCGCGTGCTCAGATTTCCCTCGTCATCTACACCAGCATTAGCAAAGATCGCCAATTAATTACAAAGAGATAGATTGCTGGTTTACCTCGTGTGATTTCCTTCACGTTGTCCAGAACCAAATTCATCAGTTGATCGTAACCCTTGAGCGTGCCCGTGACTATATGATTATTGGCGATCAGCTTGACATGAACAACACGATGAAGAGGGGTCTTATTTGTTTGAGAGGCCAGGATGACCCAATGTAAGCTTACCTTCTCGGCCACCGTTGAATTTGACCGTGATCTCCTTGTCCATGTATTTGGTGAGGTCGAGGATGTTTTCTTTCTTGCGATCGCTGCTTTGCTGAGCACCACCGCGACCCCCGCGTTCAGCTCCACCACGATTACCTCGACCACCTCCTCCACCACCACCGCGACCACCTCTGAAGTTGCCGCGTTCTGACATGTTTTTCGGTGCTTCGGTTTCGGGAACTGGGAGGTCGAAAAACCATCAAGGGCCCGCAGCTCCGAACTTTGCTGCGAATGGGGGCGGGGCGGGATGGCAGAGCTAGCGTCGCTTCAGCCGGCTCGTGTGGGTGTGAGCGGAGCCACGACGACTCGGAGACGAGGGATGGATGCCGCAGGGCTGCCGGCGTGGTCCATCTCCTCCTCTGCCTTCGCCTCCCGCCCTGGTCCTCCTCCTGACATGTCGCTGGCTTCATCACACGCCTTCCGCAATGGATCCAGCGACGACAGCGGCGGCGACGACGACATCGACCGCGACCGCGACTACCATAACGGCCCCCACCGGCTCCTCCGATGTCCTCGCCTTCGCCTCCGCCTCCACGGGTAACAAACGCAAGCGAAGTCCCAGCTCGGCCGCCGCGCTGCCACTGTCGGCCCCGCCAGCCAAGACGAGCAAGACCTCCAGCAGCCAGCTGAGCATCAATTACCTCGCGCGCCAGTCGCCGGAGGATCTCCCACTGCTGAACAAGGACGACACACTGCCCCACCTGTTGAACCTGCTGGCCGCCTACAGCAATGTGCTCGACCGACATGAGTCGATGGCCTCGAACCTGGGCGCGCGGCCGCTGGGACCCATCCTGATCAAACGCTTCGAGCGCTGCTTCGATGCGCCGCCGCAAGTGGTCGCGTCGCACCAACGTGGCTCCAGTGGTGGTGGACACGACGACTCGGCACATCATATCACATGGTTGGAGGTCATCGAGTTCGCGCGTTCGCACTCGAATCAGTTTACGCTGGGGTCCTTCTCCGAGGGCCGGAGGGTGTGTCAGTTCTACTACCCGCAGAAACAGCTGCGGGTCCAGATCAGCGAGGAGGACTTCCTGTTCATCAACAGTGGACGCTGCCAGGAGCTCATCCCGCCGCTGCCAATCTGGGAAGACGAGGAGAAAGAGGTGGGGGCTTGCGACGTGCTCGAGGCAAAGCTCAAGGACCTGACCAATATTGCGGATATGGTTGCTGCGAGGACGCGGCAGCTGAGCCATCGCTTAAAGGGTCGACGAGCAGCGATACTGGAGCGAAGAGCAGAGGGAGGGAGTGGCACACCTGCGAAGGCGAGTGCTCCACAGACGACTACCGCGCCGCCGTCTGGTGCTGGTGCTTCAGGGGTGGTGGGCGCTCATACTATGAATGGACATGCAAGGTCGAATGGCGATGGGGAATCAGGCTTCGCTGCTGTTGGCTCAGAGCTGTTGCGACACTTTGAGAGTCTACCACACAACCAGGGGCAAGATCGTTCATATGCGCGCAACCATTCGATAATAGGCATGCCAGAGGCTCAGGGTCATGGTGCCTATGGCAAGCACATTGAGAACCACTTCCCGGACACTGCCCATACCGGCAACCTCTTTTCGGCGACTTCATCACTCTCACCTGGCCCTCCCAACATGGCCGCCGCGGATGCGATAAACTATCTGGGACACGAGGTAGGGCAGTCGAGCCGACAGTCTGTCAGCGGTCAGGCCGGCGGTGTTAGCCATCGCCCATCGTCAAGTACAGGCGGGCAGAACCACAGCAACACCCCGAATAAGCACAACTTCAGCCGACCGTTACCGCCCGCGCTTGAAAGCAGTCAACCATATCGCCCGCTCTGCCAAGCAAACATGGATGGCCTCGCTAGAGGAGCTCGCGTCCTCCCGCCCTGCGATCGCTGCCGACGCCTGCGCATGGACTGCGTTAAGAACCTCACCTCGTGCCAGGGCTGCACGAAGAAACACGCCCGCTGCCACTGGCGGGACGTCACGCGCGACGAGCTCAGCGCGCTGACGCAGAACGTGGAAGCGGCGTTTGACGCCGGGTCCACCAATGGCTACATCTTGAATGGCAGCGAGCAGGGCATCAGCGAAGCCGAGGAGAGCGAGGACGACGACAGCAACCCGCTGGAGGACCTCGAGGCGCTGGAAGAGAAAGAGGAGCAGGAGCGCGAGCATGAGATCCGCGAGAACGAGGAAGGGCTGCGGAACGCTAAGGAGCTGGTTCGACAGGCTTGGGAGGATGGGCTTCGTGCCGAACAGCCTGTGCGAGATCCTGCACCGGCTGAAGACAAGGATGCGCCACGGACTGAGCCCCAGTCTGCTACTCTTGCCATTCCGCCTACTGAAGTGGCGTCCGTCGACTCTCAACCGGTTGCACGAGACAGCCATCTTCAGACCGGCCCGAGTCCAACGTCGAACACCCTGCCGCCTCATACGGACTCATTGCTGGTAGCAAGCGGCTCCGTGGTAGCAACAGACGCTGCCGCTATCACCTCTACAGTCGAGTCCGACAGCGTCGCCGCGCCCACGAAACCCGCAGATTGGGCAGGCCTTACCCATCCGCCATCATCCGCGCAAATCGATGCTCCGTCGATATATGGAGGCTTTCGTCCCGTCAACGAGCCCATTCGCCAATGACCAAACTACACTTTACGTTCTACTTCACATATAATGGCAAATTGCCCTTGTTCTGTACATGCCGTACTTCATCTTCGCTTACCTTTCTGTCTATGTGTGGACAACGTTGTGGGTAACCTTGACGATGACTCGACGCGATCTAGCAGTCGGACGGTCTATGTCAGGGGTTCACTTTGATAGAGCACAAGAGAGTATATAACGTAAGGTACATTTACTTCTATATACCTGCGTATCTACGCTACCTATCTACGCTACCTATTTACACAACAGCGCGCTTGTGCTGTGCTTTTGCCTTCGTGCCTCGTTCTTCACTTTGTGCCTCTCCCTCACTCGGTGGTCGGAGGATGTGTGCTGTGTTCTGCTGTGCTCGTGACGAGTTGCGTCGTGTTGTGTTGTGTCCTGCCGAGGTAGATTGCGCTTCATCGTTGTACGTCGTACGACTGCGTGCTGTATTGCGCTGTGCTGTGCTTTGCGGAGCTGGACGACGCGGCGCTGCTGGATGCTCTACTGCTGGATGCTCTACTGCTGGATGCTATGCTACCTTATGGCCTACTCTTGTTACGTCAGCTGCTGCATGCTGTATCATGCTATCCCGTGCGCAGAGGCTGCACCTCTACTCCTGTAAGCTGTTCCGTTCTTCGCCGCACAAGAGTTGCACGCCCATGCGCTTTGCGCCTTGCATGGCTTGCCAGGCATGCTACAGAATGCCTTACGCCGACTGTCACGCTGCGTGGGAGAGTACGACTGATATTTCTACTGCCGTACATCTGTGCCGATAGTGGTCACATTCCCGGCGGATACAGCACCCGCACAGGTGAATATACACGTCGGCCGGCTCCGCGAGATCGATACATCGGATCCGACGCCGTGAGCGCGGAGCTGGCGTGCCTGGGGTGTCACTTCGATACGTCGTGTGGCGGCACCTCTCCTCACTCACCTGAAACGTCTGTGTGCTTGTGTGTCTGTGTGGGAGTCCAAGCGTGGGCGCATGCTACGGCCGCGGGAATGTCGGTTGAGCCGCGCTTCTGGCGGTGCAAAGGTTACATTCCTGGCGTAGGCTGGCCTAGTGCGGCTATTGTTGCAACGACGAAGCGATGACGAGCTTACTCGTGACATCGAAGATGTGGCGAGTGGGAAAGACTCCGCCTCTTTGCACGGTTGAGCTGCCCTGTGATATCCTCGGAGGGCGGGCAGGATCTGGTCCAGCAAATCTGGAGAAGTGCATAAATGCCACGGATTGGGGAAGACGTCATGGTGTGGCAGTGACAGTGTCATACAGCAATACCACGACACGGCAGATCCGCCTGGGTACTAAGGTATGGGTCGTTCCTACAGCATATCGCGATGCTGAAGAAGACCGCATGTCCACATGTAAGATGCGTGGAAAAAGAAAATTCTATGCAGGCTTCTTCGGCTCGAGTCACCCCCAGATATCATGATGTCGCTATCAGAGTGCCCTCAGGATCGCTTTGTACCACTCTGATGTAGAAAACTCTGGCCGGAGGAGTCACCGATCGCTCGGGTGGTTGGACACATCGCCAATCAATTCCATGTCGACAGCTTGGCCTTGTGGACGTGCTTGACCAGGCGGAATAGGTGTGGAGATGGCATGTTTCAGGTCAATCTACATTTAGCGCATTGGGAATGGAGCAGGGAAGCGAGGAATTGATCAATCCTCTAAGCACTTCGGTTCCGACTAGGAACGATGTTGTTGGTGCCTCACCACTGATTGGACCTTTAGCATGCTGCATTGCCAAGTGATACTGGATCCTCCCAAGCAGACCTTTTTGTTTCTCTCGTTCTTCCATGGACTCGCAATACTGTTGATCGACTCCGGGTAAAGTATCGCTCAGATAGCTGCTGGCGATGACTTCGACCCGAGTCCAGGTATGTACAATACCATGAGCCAGCGATTGCGACAGTGTCATGAGGACAAGACGTCGTTCAAGAACAGCACTAGCGGGCAACAAGATCCACATCGGCGGACCGAACCGCGAGTCTCAAACATTGACAAGTCACATCACTCCAAAACTCCAACAACTACATGTATTGACGACCCCATTTCAGGGTTTGTTGCAATGGCATGCAGACAAATTGACGCGTATGCAAATTTTCTGCGCAAAAGATACTGCCTGTGTGGCGTATGAAAGACACGCCTACTGATTAGAGTCTGGAGTCCGCGAAAGCCCTATCCACCGCCCTGGAATGTGTAGAGAGACACCTCGCCTCCGGATACTTGTCCGATCGCCACTAGCAAGGTTCAAATAACCGCGATGATCCTGGTCCTGCACAGGGTGTGGTTACACTTTACAACACAGCAGAAAGTCTATGTGTACACCGCACTTGCTGAAAAGTTTGCTGGCCACCAGAGAGAAGAGATAGTACCTGGCATTGTAGTTGATCCGGAAGCGGTATGCTGGAGTCCGCCGGACAAGGATTGGTCCTGGGAGTGTCACAGTCGCCCTGTTGGGAACCATACTACAGGACAGCAATAAGAAATCTACCGGCATGCTTGGGGTCGGTAGGAAGCACTCAGAATCATGTCAGATGTTCTTGGGTTCCAAACCGTCGGAGCATATCAGTCGTGATGCACTTATGGCCGCTTCTGCAGGCTAATTTTGCTACTTCTAGCTCGATGCTGGTCTGGGCGACTATGTTCGACTGTTGGTCGCCCAGTCGGGGGTATTCTTCCACTTGCCGCTGGGGTACGGCTAGCGGGTTTAGAGTACATGTATACCACAACACAACTGATCCTCGAAACACCAACACCGCTTGTGCAGGCTTGTGTGCCGCTGCTTGGAATAGCACAGGTACACCTGCTCTACGTGCTCTACGCATGGTCGCCTAGCAGACGAACCCCTTGACAGATTCGATGCCACAACCTTGGGCTCCGCGGTCAAGCATCTCAGATGCAACAGAAGAAGTCAGTTAAGTCGTAAATTTGGGCCTGCCTGTACTTATGGCGTAGCTTCCATCCAGCATACCAGAAGCGCGCAGTAACATGTAAATGCCCCACACTGACGAATCCTCTTTCTGACCCGTGGCATATGCCGATGTAGCTTGCCTCATAAGGTACTCCACTTCCATTGCGAGATCTCTCACGACTTCAGGCAGTCCAACCCCGACATCCCTTGTTTCTACACGCTCTCTGGGATTCTCCGGATTTTGAAACAAGTCTTTCGCGCTTTTGTAAGGTACCGCTCATTCCAACTCGGAGTCGTTCGCACTCCCTTGCAGCGTACGTCAGGAACCAGATCAGCCGTCGAACGTCGGCCACGTTCTGGTAAACACATCTCCACAGTTCGTCGAGATTGGTCCTGATATTTGCATTTACGCGTCGCCCAAGCGTAACCTGACCAGTGGTTGCACGTGTCGCTGCACCCTTACAGGATCTCGGTACCAGAATTGACACCACAATGGCATGTGTGGAAGAGGCCTCGACTACCGAGTCGTTTCACCAAGGTCAGTCTGTCATCTCCATCAATTCCCAATCGAACGTGATGCATATCTGCTTTAGATAGAAAAGGTCGCTCGCATCCCTAGCTAGCCATTGCACCGCTCTGTCAACGAGTCTACCTGCTGTCCCTACCGATTCCCTGCGTTATTCGTTCATTCCACCGCCCAAAGCGCCACTCCATGTGTACGTTTTGCAACTCGAAGAGAAGAGAGAGCTTTAAGCTTGGTAACTGACTGTGATAGTCCCTCGAGACGACACGATGTCGGCGCAACTACCTTCTGCTCGACATTGCTTCACGCAGGTCTCCAGACCAAGTGCGCCGTACTTTGACGGAAAGGCTACGCATCACAACTCCTTCGAAACCTTTGCCACCCATTCTTCGTTACATGATCAAAGCAGACGCTCCTCTTTGGCATTCTCCACACTATCCGACCCATCCAGCTCGGTGTCTTCGGGTGGATCAATATCACAGCCTGTAACGCCAATCAACGCCGGTCATCTCGACATGCAGTGGCCTGACTCTGCTCCACCATTTGTCTCAGAGGCCGCTACCTTCCACAATTCTGCGCCTCTTCTCCAGCTTCCTTTTCAAAAGCGAGGGTTTGGCCCTGACCATGGACTGAGCAACTTCCCTTTGTACCCCGCATCGTTACCATTTGACAATCATGGACAATACGTCAATCAGCAAGGGTTATTGTCTTCGAATGCGAGGCAACAATACGGCATTGTGCCCTCCAGCTCGCGACACTGCGATGATACACGACCCACCCTCTACCACCAAAACGAGGCTCTCGAGCAGGACATGCTCAACGCAATGCTTGGGGTACCGAACACTGCTCAAGGGCACCTGCTGCCGAGTTCGGACAGCATGAGCGGACTAGCCGTCAGTGAATACGATACGGTTCCCGGAGGCTTCTACTCTTCATTTGGTAGCACTGTAGAGTCCACATCTAGTCTTCCATTTGATACATATCCAGGATCGGCGGGTCTTATCGATGACGAACGCAATGCTGAAATGACCTTTCATCAAGGACAACAAGGGCCAGAGTCTTTTCCTACACACGGTCTGATCGAAGACTGTTTCGGCTTTCCACAACAGCAGATTCATGAAGCAGCCAACGAAGATAAAAGCAGCATATCTTCTCCAGCATCAAATTCTTCCTTGCCGGCTCGCAGAGCACCCAGACGGCGGGCAAGAAACAACGTTTCACGACAAGTCTACCATGTGGGCAGTGAGTCAGCGCCTATCGAGGTGGTCGATGAGGCTCAGCTTTCAGGAGGAGATGATGGCCGGCCAAGGATCCCACGTACACGTGGTACTCGCAAGTTACATTTTTGTAAATGGATCGACGAAGACGGCAAGCAATGCGATGGTCGCTTCGAACGCAGTGAGCATCTCAAGCGCCACTATGGCAAGCACAGCAGTGAACGTCCCTTCGCTTGTCGTCTTCCAGGATGCACCAAGCGTATCCAGCGCGGCGACAACGCCAGCGACCACTTCAAGTCTCACCTGAAAGGTCCGCGTCCTGGTCAACGGAACAGTCACTTCGAATGGCCTGATTTACAGAACAGCATCCGAAGCAGCTTCGAGCCCAAGGTTGCCGAGAAATTGTGTAAGAATATCCGACGATGGATTCTTCAAAATCATGAAGGCGAGTCTCAACGGAAATACCTTACGCGCGGCCAAGTATGACGAACACCAGCGACTCAATGTTGCTGTTGACTCGTTGACGCCAACCTTCACGATCCCATGTGGCAGATGTTATTTCGACATGACTCTCACCGACCTCAACACCGGATGTACTTTTAGACAGGGCAGACCACACGGACTTCTGTAGTAGGAGTGGTGGGGAAAGCAGGTATCGATACGCTTTACTGCAATCTCTGCGGGAAGGATCAAAACATCAGCAAAGGCCATTTGCGTGGACGGCATTGCTGCATTTTCGGGTTTAATGGTAACGAATGGTCGTGGTCGGGGCCGCATAGCTTAATGCATTGATCGATAGGTACTTTGGCAATAGATAGCCAGCAAGCCTTTAAGGTACTCAAACTCCAAACTATAAGTCGAATGGAATTTTTATCGTCGCCGTGGAACACCGTGTGTGGGATCATACATGGCCGTCGGCATCGCTCGCATATTGTTAAGCCACTCATGTTATTCGATTAGTTGGCTCTCCAGTCATGTCTCCAACCATCATCCCACTCCCCACGATCGACGACGGCACCCACGGCCCGACCATTAGTATTACGAACAAGATACGGAATGGAGGGCGCCGTTCGTGGAGCATCTGCTAGTAATTTCCCATGCATTGCAACCGATATCATGCATGAAAATGCAGATGCGATGTAGATGCAACTGAAAGAAGTTTTTCGTCGCTGACACCGTGGGTTGCCGATGATGCTGCACGTGAGTTGTGGGCTGCTTTCGAGCATGTCCACGCGTGGGCGGCGAGCGTCATTGGCCCGCACGTTTGTGATGCTTCTGCTCGCGGTTCCTTGATTCGCGCGCTAGGACGCTGCGCTACGCCAGAGGCCAGATTTTGCCAGATCGACCCGACGGAGCAACCCACGACGCTGCAATAGATAAGGCCAAGGATATTGGGAGAACCATACTTATACCTGCGTCTTCCTCCGCCTTCTTGACTACTTTCTGGATGCTTCAAAATTGTTGCTTTGAATCAACGCGAAGAAGAAGCGGCCTTGCTATGACAAGCGGAACAAGCCCAACTCACAACCACTCCGCCTTACTTCACCATTCAAGACACCACTACAACCACAACTTTATTGCAAGATAGGATCAATCCTGTTTACCACACGGCGCGATGCCTCACTCAGAGGGCAAATCGCCTAGGCCAACGAGTATACTCAAGCGGGAGTCACAGCCTGGTCCAGAAAGTGCTGCTTCACCCTCCAGTTACCTTGAGTTGAACCAATACTCCATATCACCGCGAGAGACACCCAAAAGTGAGTCCACCTATATTTACAATATCTCTACTATGCTCGGTAGCGGCGATGTCGGTTGCTTTCTGTGGTATGCGGCGGCAGTGGCGGCGTAGTGGCAAAGGCGGAAGTCGTGTCTCGTGAGCAGATTGCAGCTGCTAACATGTAATCTTGCGATTGAAGCTGTGTCAATCTCCGCGCAGGCCGAGATGATCTCGCCGTTGATGTTAGGGAACCAGAAGAACGTAGAGGACTTTGATCTGGAAAACCTACGTAGCACCCGAAAGCCACTGGTGAAAAGCTATGGAGAGAAGCGGCTATCTGGACGACTGCCTACGAGTTCTAGTCCCGCACTCAGACCTCTGACACCCATGAATGAATTACATGCGAGAGCCGAAAGCTCAGCAGCACCGCACGTGGAGGACAAGTCTGATCAGCTGGACTCTCTCGTGGACCAAATATCATCGTGGATCAAGCTCGAAAAAGATAAGAAGGCTTCACGTAAAGCAAAGAAAGGTGGACGCAAACCTAAGCACGAATTTGGGGACGTCGATGGTCAAGTTGACGGGGACGACGGAGATGTTTCGGATGGTGGTCCGGATTTGGAGAATCTGGAACGAATCCTGAAACAGAGTTTGCACCTCGACCGACGATTCTCTCGAAAGAGTTCTGTCGCCAGCCTAAGGCACAAGCTGTCATCTAAGAGACTCCAGCGGAAGCCATCGGTTGTGTCGTCAGATACGGAATTTGTAGACAATGAGATCCTAGTGCCATCGTCCGATGTCTTGCTCGACAATTCCAATACCTTGGCTTACACCGGTGGTCACTCAGAGTCTGAGGACTCAGGCGCAGACGATCTTAAGAAGACTGAGTCGTACCGTGATCTGGACGCTTGGGCCAAGTTCAAGTTCGAAACACTTCGTTTGATCCATACGCTCCGCCTCAAAGGCTGGAGGAAAGTTCCGCTTGAGATGAGCGGTGCCTGCACGATACAACGCTTGAGTGGCGCACTTACCAATGCCGTCTATGTTGTATCGCCCCCGGAGAACATACCTCCCAGAAAAGACAAAACCGAGAGTGCGACATCATCGACCATACGGAAGCACCCGCCAAAGCTTTTGCTACGCATCTATGGACCGCAGGTTGAGCACCTCATCGACCGAGAGTCGGAGCTTGCAATCTTAAGACGTTTGGCGAAAAAGCGTATTGGTCCTCGCATGCTTGGAACATTCGCCAATGGACGCTTCGAAGAATTTTTCCATGCGAAGACATTAACTCCGGAGGACATGCGTAGCCCGGACACTAGTCGCCAGATCGCAAAGCGTATGCGGGAGCTTCACGAAGGAATTGAGCTTCTTCAGCAAGAGCGCGATGATGGCGCTTTTGTTTGGCGCAACTGGGACAAGTGGGTGCAGCGGGTGGAGCAAGTCGTATCGTGGCTGGACGAGCAAGTCCGCGATCTTCCCGAAGGCTTCAAACCTGTGGGTCCAGATGGCTGGAAACGAAGAGGCCTTATTTGCGGCGTGCAATGGAAGGTCTTCCGCGATGTCGTAGAGAAGTATCGTGCTTGGCTAGATGCGCAATACGGTGGAGCGCAGCGCATTAGGGAACAGCTGGTATTTGCTCACAACGACACGCAATATGGCAACTTGCTTCGCCTCATCCCGACAAGCGAGTCTCCTCTGCTGCTCCCGGCCAACACTCACAAGCAGCTGATTGTGATCGACTTTGAGTATTCGAATGCCAACTTGCCAGGTCTGGAGTTTGCCAATCACTTTACTGAGTGGTGCTACAACTACCATGACGAGCGCAAACCATATGCTTGCAACACTCAATTCTACCCCACCATTGAAGAGCAAGAACGCTTCATTCGAGCGTATGTACGCCACCGCCCACAGTTCAATGTTTCCACGCCCAAGCTGGCACCTCAGCCAGCCCCAACTCCGAGCGAGAACGGATCTACAACACCGAAGCCCGCGCTCAAGAGGAACACAACTAGCATCAGCGACTTCATGCTTGACGCTCGAGCACCCAGCAGTAGCCAAAGCAGTACAACACAACCTACGTTCGCCGACGAGGATGCAACGCAAAAAGCTCTCGAGGACGAGGAAGTCGCGCGTCTGATGCATGCAACACGTCTCTGGCGTGTGGCAAATACCGCGCAGTGGGTCGCCTGGGGCATTGTACAGGCTAAAGTGCCCGGAATGCCGGACTTCGGCTCAACGAGCAAGGACGACATTGGATGCGACAAGGAGGAATTGACGCGGGAGGAGCTTGCGGAGCGCGCGCAGGAATACCGTGATCTGGCCGCCGAAGAGTCACCGGAGCAGACGAAAGAAGAGACGGAGCAGGAGGAGTTCGATTACCTGGGCTATGCGCAGCATCGTGCCATGTTCTTCTGGGGTGATGTGCTGCAGCTTGGTCTTGTCAAGATGGAAGAGTTGCCGGAGGACGTGAAGTCGAAGATCAAGACTGTGCCGTACTAGAGGAGTCTATTGGAGTGCATGGGTATTCGGTAGGCTTGGGGTTAGAGGGAATTTCGGACACATTTTACAGTGCGGCGCTGATAGCTTACATTCAACTTCTTCAGATCAGTCGTAGCGCTTTTGCGTGTATTCATATAGCTCTGTCTCCGTTCTATCCTAATCGCCTGCTGAGGCCATAGCGGACCAGTGCAACCGTTTCTCTCGCCAGCGCGCCTCGCCAGTCGTCGCTCAGCAACTGCTCGCGGCCTGCGAACCGGACACCACCTGCACCACCTCGGGGTTGTAGTTGTAAGCATTATTCACACAGTCCGCAGAGACACAGCGTCCGGGAAGCGTCGAATACATCACATTGCCCGAGCTGTCCACGATCTGCAGCTGCTGCGGACCGGGAGTGATGGCGTTGTTCGTGGTGATGGTCGAGCCGTGGTTCAAGCCGCCCTGCGCGGTCACGCTCTGAATGACATTGCCGTTGCTGAGCAGGTTGATCGTCATGCCGCTGTTGTCGGGCATTATAACAGCCCAGCTGAGGGTGTCTTGGGCGACCTGGTTGCCGTTGGGCTCCGTGTCGCTTGAGCATACGGTCGAGTCCAGCTGAGTCTTGTACCACATGGCGCCGACGGGCTCGTCGGTGGCTGGGAAGGACGTATCGAGGTTCTTGAACGCGCTGGCGAACTCGCTGATCAGCGGCTGGAGACCCGTGTGGTTCATGTTCACGTCATAGCTGGAGGTGCTATCGGCTTCCTGCCAGAGGTTGCCGATGTAATGGCTTTCGGGACCATCGTTCTGCGGCACAAGTGATGTCAGTGCAAGCTCAAGATGGAGGAGTATAGACAAGTCTTACCCAGGTGATAACCTCAACGTATAGCGGTGCTGGGTCCATGGCTAGGATGTTCTGCATACGTAGAGAAAGTGTCTCTTCGCCACGACGGTAGAAGTTCAGGCCGTACTAGATTCTGAATGTCAGACCTGGACATTACGGAGGTCAGGATCTCGACTTACGCCGTTCTTGTACTGGACCAGACTTAGTCCAATCATGTAGGACTTGCTAGCAGCCACTGCATTGTTGAGCACATTCTGATCGTTCGTGACGTCTCCGTCATCGGTGTCGCCTTGGAAAGGCCAGGTATACTCCCAGCTGAACACGCCATCAACAACATCATTCCAAGTGTTGAACCAGTCAGACGTGCCGTAGCCGTCGGTGTTATCGAAGTCTGGGATGAAAGTAAAATCGAAGTTTGATTTCCAGCTGGCGAAGTCGGACGGGGCAAAAGATGCGGCAGAGAAAGCTACTTCTAATAAGTACAAATCATCAATCTGGATTGGCTTCTCACTTACTGCTGACCAAGGGCTTGCCGTCATCACCCTTGAAGTATGCGTCGTAAGGAAGGTACTTGTTAAGCATGTCGTTGTACGCATTCAGCTAGAAAGGATTAGAGACATGAACACATTGATCAACAGCGTTCGGGCTACATACACCGTCGCAAGTTGTCCCGTCTGCGGAGCAAGTGCCAGGCTCGGCAGAGAGATCCAGACTGAAGAAAAGCTTGAAGGGCGTGTTGGTGGCAGCGTTGAACAGGGCATCCAGGCTGGGTCCAGTATAAGGTGCGAATGGATCTGCGACATTGAGCGCGAATGCGTCGAGGCTGGTAAAATGGTTAGAAGGCGCTGCACATGGCTCTTGGTTGTCCGTACCCCATGGCGATGGCTTGTTGGATATCTGTAGCCGCGTCATTGTCGTACACGGTGCCAACCTATCCGTTGTCAACATCATATGTCGTTGTCCATATACAAGCTCCATACCAGATAATGTGCGAACACCGCTCTCGATGCAGCCAAACGGCCTAAGGACAAGGCTAGGATCGCGAGACTGGTAAAATATGCCATTATTGATACTTCTTGGTAATATCTGTTCTACACTTCAATAAAACCATTCCGAGTGCAAAGGCAGCAAGTACTTATAGTCGAACAGTGTCGGGCACACCATTGCAGCATCATGAGTGCATAACACATCGGGGCCCTTATGTCCCGCCGGGACTGGTCCTTACACTTGGCCAATAGGCCGGTTCTCCCAGGCACAACTGCAGTTGGAAAGGCAATGTGGACCAAGTGAAAAGACCGAGATTAGGGATTGACAGGGTTGAACTAGAGGTGTGGGCTATCACCTCCATACCTTGCGTGATCAACAACTTTCCACGATTCCCGCACCCGACAACCTGCACCCTGCAGGACCTTAGGCTAAGGTTTACTCAGCTGTAGCGAGGTCAGAGCTTTGATGATTGGATTGGCGAAGCGCATGGCTGATAAACGTGTCGATCCTTCAATCCATCGTTAGGAGTGTTTGCTGTAAAACATTGTCCGGTCCCACTGACTCGGTCAACGATGTCTTGGCTCACCATCTATGCATGATCCTGATGGCAACCGAGTCTTGAGGCTCTTAAGAGCTTGTTACGATCGCTTGACGTAAGTTTTGCACGCTTTTGCGCCAACAATGACTTCCAGCATGGCTCTGGCAGTTTTCCACCGGCACGCAAGGCCGAAAGTGGAATTCGCATCAGCTTCCTCTGTACCAGACTGGTAAAGACATCCTTTCCACGGCTTGGAGGACCATTATAGACTAGCAATGTGACACTTCGACCGGCAAGATGAGAGACAAGTGTTTCATGACTCGTGAAGGATGGAGGTTGAAGTGCTGAAGTCAACAGTAGCGCCGAGGGCCGACTCCCTCTGCCACGCGGGATTGGCGCTACTCCACATCCCCTATCGCGCTAGAGCTATTGTGGATGCTACATTGATGCCACGAAAGTCTTTCACGACCTGGATAATACGTTAATCGCCATCCACCATAGCATTGAAGTGGACAGCATGTTGCTCTCGACCAGGCGACTAGTCGTCTACCTCTCGTTGACAGCAGCCTTGATCTACCTCTTTCGGCATCTGCAGCGATCTGGAACGTATCGGCTACCAACCTCGTACACAACACAATCACAGAACACGAACTTCCAGACTCCCCAATCACAAAACACTGAGTTCAACTGGGGACAGTTCAAAGTCCATTACCCGGTGAAGAAATTGATCCCCTTGCCGAAACCGTCTGGCAAACGTCTCCCCAAAGTGCAACATGAATTTAGTGTCGAAGGCAGCGATGCTAAACGGCGACGCGAACAGCGTCAATCCGACGTGAAAGCCGCTATGAAACGAACCTGGGATGCGTATCGAAAATATGCCTGGCTTCAGGATGAGTTGACTCCCATCAGTGCTAGTGGCAAAAGTCCCTACGGTGGATGGTCGGCGACTCTCGTCGATTCTTTAGACACGCTCTGGATTATGGATATGCGAGACGAGTTCAAAGAGGCAGTAGATGCCGCTGTTCACATTGACTTCTCCACTACCTCACAAGAGACCATCAATGTGTTCGAGACCACGATCCGGTATCTCGGAGGTTTCTTATCAGCTTATGATCTGAGTGGCGATGAACGATTGCTCGCGAAGACTCTGGAGCTTGCAGATATGCTGTATGCTGCTTTCGACACTCCTAACCGTATGCCAAACACGCGATGGGACTTCCACAAGGCCGCAGCTGGGGAAAAGCAAGAAGCGAATGAAGCTATCTTGTCTGCAGAACTCGGAACACTTTCGCTTGAATTCACGCGGCTATCCCAAGTCACGAACAACGATAAGTGGTATGATGTCGCCGCACGAGTGATGAAGGTTTTCTATGAGCAACAGAACAGTACGAACGTGCCGGGTATGTGGCCCCTCATGCTGAACGGTCGCGACGCCGACTTTAAGACGGGTTCAACCTTTACGTTGGGAGGCATGTCGGACTCGTTGTACGAGTACCTGCCAAAGATGTATGCACTACTCGGCGGCTCGGACATGTATGCCGAGATGTACAATTCGGCGATGGACGCGTCAATCCGACATGCGGTTTATCGGCCCATGCTTCCAGATAATGCAGATGTGCTATACAGCAGTCATGTCCAAGCTGAAAGCCCTACCGAGGTGGAGGAAGTTTTTCCTGGAGGCCAACATCTGGTTTGTTTTGCTGGCGGCATGTTTGCTTTGGGCGGACGACTACTCCTTAATGATACCCACCTTGAAGTCGGCCGCAAGCTGACCGAAGGCTGCGTCTGGGCATATGAACACAGCACGATCGGTATCATGCCGGAGGGTTTCGCGGCGGTCTCATGTGGTTCGACAGAGCGCTGCGCTTGGAATGAGAACACGTGGCATGAAGCCATCCTTTCAAATGCAGGAGAAGATGCACAGCGTGGGGTCGATTGGCTCATCCGTTACAGAGGGATCCAGCCGGGATTCGCTGCCTACTATGACACTGCCTATCACCTACGCCCCGAGGCCATCGAAAGCGTGTTCATCCTCTATCGAATTACCGGAGAGACCAAATACCTGGACAAGGCTTGGACGATGTTTCAGAGCATCATGAAATACACTTCCACGGATATTGCCAATGCTGCCATTGACGATGTCACCGATTCAGATGCGCCCAAGAAGGACACCATGGAATCGTTCTGGACCGCTGAAACCCTTAAATACTTCTACCTCATCTTCAGCGAACCGGATCTAATTAGCCTGGACGAATATGTGCTCAATACCGAAGCTCATCCTTTCAAGATTCCTGCCGCTAGAGCGTAAGTGTGATGGGATGACACGACGTGTGCATGGGTGGAGGTCAGGTTTGGTTTTTCATGAGGTCTTTCCGAGGCGTACAGTTTTTGGTGGGCAGAGGAGATGTGAGGCATGTTAACCCCGTGTAATGTTATGCAGCTACCTTTGTTCCACTATGATGAACTTGCAATATGACAGAACTTGAAATGACTGTGTTAAGTGATCGTTGGTAGCACTGATGATTGGGTTGGCAGCTGAAATTCTCTCTGAGCAGAAAGCAAACATCTCAAGGTCAACAAAGAGCTTTTGAGATTGGAATGTGCATGGAAATTTTCCTATGCCCGTCAAGATATATGAGCTGCACACCTTGTGAGTACAGAACACCACTCTGCCATGATAACACCCATGTCCTTGGCCGAATTAGGCAGGAGCAGATCCGGCGCGGTCCGCACCTGCAAAATCGAGGAATCCCTGTACATACCTTGAACATTTTCATACTACACATTGTTTTTCGAAATGCGAGAAACGTGCTTTCTTCCATGTCTCTCTACCATGAAGCGGCGAGCATCATCGACAGTTCGCAGAAGAACGGCGGATCGCTGAAGTCGCTCGTGTTCGGCAAGAAGACCTGGAAGACAGACGGCAAGACCTTGTTCGCTTTGACAACCGAAGCGGCGAAATGGAGCGCCGTGCTGGCGGAAGTGGTGGAGAAAAGTGGTATCCTGAAGATTGAACGACAGCTCTCGCCGACGCTCGTGCTGGTTCTGACGCATGATCTATTGCTGTCGAAGAAGGGCGTAGCGTTGCCGGCGAAACATGGCTTGCATGCGGCCATCGCTAAGCATAAGGCGAGGTTGTCAGCGGAGTTGACAAAGGCGAGGTTGAGGCGAGGGTTCGCGACGATCGACGATTTGAGAGCGCATGTCAATGCCGCTGTGGTCGGTGGATTGGACGGAGAACCGAACAGTGGAGTGAGACCAGCACCGCATCCGCGGTGGATCCGCATCAACACGATCCGCACATCGCTGGCCGAGCAGTTAGAGACGACATTCAAGGACTACACGCGAGTTGAACTCGTATCTGAAGTCGTCACGCGAGCGCCATCCAGTGCAACTCCAGCAATCCACATCGATCGGCACATTCCAAATCTGATTGCTATTGCACCGCACATCAACATCTCGACCAGCAAAGCCTACAAAGAAGGCAAGCTGATCCTGCAAGACAAAGCCTCCTGTTTCCCCGCCTATCTGCTCGACCCGAGCGTCGACGATGGCGATGTCATTGACACCTGTGCGGCCCCGGGAAACAAAACCACGCACCTTGCCGCCATCATCCACGAGTCCCGCTCGAGCCACGCACGCAGTCGCAAAGTGATCGCGTGCGAGAAAGACCCCCTGCGCTCCAAGACGCTGGAGAAGATGACGAGCATCGCTGGCGCAGGAGAAATAATCTCCATTCGCACCTCGCAAGATTCGATGAAGCTTGATCCAAAGTCGGGCAAGTTCAAGTCTGTCACTGCGCTGCTCCTCGACCCCAGCTGTTCGGGCAGCGGCATCGTTGGGCGCGACGAGGGTTCCGTAGTCGTGCATCTCCCCAGCCTGGCCAATGCAGATTCAAACGGTACAGCAGGGCCGAAAGGCAAAAAACGCAAACGTGGCGCCCTGGCACCTGCCAAAGTTGAAGCAGCAGCGCCATCCACGACCGACAGCGACGCCAACGACGAAGCCGAAGAGACAGCGATAGACCCAGACACAGACGCCACCAAGCTCGCTGCGCGCCTGACCGCGCTCTCCGACTTCCAGCTGCGTTTAGTTAAGCACGCCATGAGCTTCCCCGCCGCGCGCCGCATCACGTACTCGACATGTTCGGTGCACGCGGCGGAGAACGAGGGCGTGGTGGTCAAGGCGCTGCAGTCCGATGTCGCGAGGAGCGAGGGCTGGCGGATCTTGGAGCGTGCTGCGCAAGTAGAGGGGATGCGGGCGTGGCCGAAGCGGGGATGGGTGGAGGCGTGTCGGGGGCTGGAAGGAATCGAGGATGAGAGTGAAGCGCGCAAGGTGGCGGAGGGGTGTATTCGGTGCGAGAAGGGGACGGAGGAGGGGACGATGGGGTTCTTCGTTGCGGCGTTCGTGAGGGACGATGAAGGTGGTGGGCTGGGGCATTATGATACTAACGGTGTCGGGGAGAAGGAGGCCGAGGAGAATGGCGACGGCGATGACGGTGAGGAAGAATGGAATGGGTTTGGATAAATGCTCTAACTCAGACAAAGCCTTCGTAGTTCACATCGAAAAAGCACATTCGGATCCGGATAGCGCCGAAATATTACCAATTCTAGACAGAAATATTATCATCAAGCTACAAGCACAATCGGAACATTGCGTGGTTTCTTGCTAAGTTTCATAATCTTGCTATCTGCGCTCATATGCTACGGGTGTTGCGGGTTCGGGTATTGTGGTGGGTATGGGTAGGGTATGTGATTGGTCTCGGCGTCGAACATTGGGGAAGCAGTCGCATGTCTTGTTTGACACCATGAGCTCTCTTGGCCAGCTAGTGGTTGGACACCTGGTTCAGGACCATTATGCATGTGCGCAAACAAGTCTACTTGTCTTCGCGTTGTTTACTTGATCCAAGAGACAGAGTTGATTGACTCTGATGGCGGCGGATGTGCAAGGATGAATAGCCCGGAATTGGCACACTAGCAGACTGCGCAGGGTGCTACATGGCTGATATCTTGACGCAGAACGAGGTCAAGAGCATTGCAGCCAAGAGTGCTTGTGATTTGGGGAAGGCGTGTCGACTTTGATCGGTAGTGACGGGCACTAGGGGAGAATCGTTGGCGTGCTAGGTGTTGGGCTCGACTTGGTCTTGCGAGAAGTAGCATTTCATCATCGCGCGATCCACAGTTTGTAGTCCACCGAAGATCTGCGGTCAAGGATTCTGTGCTCGTATACCGATCGAAGCGAGCGATCGGGAGCAGTAAAGTTCGTGGATTGAATCGAACTCGACTTTGTCGGGACAACCATGATGACCTGGCGATGATTAGGGCATGCGATCAACCTCGTGCCCGATCAAGCGTGCTAGATTTGAAGTTGCTTCAGGACATTTGCACGTTGTTCGCAGCAGCTATATAGACGTTAGTGAATGCTAGGTATTGACATCTGACGAGAGCGGCCTCGAGACGTCACAACCCTCAGCTTTATGTTCTCAGTCGGTACATACCAAGTTGTCTCTTAATTTGCTCTCGGGCCCAGCGAGCAGTCTCTTGTGTGCGTGGTGAAAACTCTTTGTTGGAGCGAGTGTCGCGCGCCATGGCGGTAAGCCAATCGTTGCGGTAGTAATGACTGAACTGGCCTTCTGGGAACGCTTCCGAGATGTCACTAGTAATAATGTTAACAGAGGTCTGAGGATCATATCGGTGGAGCACTCACCCAACAACGCCCATGCTAGAACGTAGCAGAGCTTCTGTCCTATTGCCATCGAGGTATACTTGATGTAGGAGGGCGAAGATGGACTCTACATAAGGTTGAAGGAGTGGAGCTGTACACAATTAGCGATCATTCATAATTTGAGGATGGAAGATCCTGCTTACCCTTGTTGCCGCTTCGCAGCGCCATGATGATACCTCCCCAAGCATCCATGATACCCTCACGTAGTGAAACGACATAATCAAGCATTTCAAAGCTCGAGCTGTTTTCGGGTTGCACGGCAATGCTTGCAGCCTGCTGCAGAACTTGTGCGACGACAGAAAGGTAAGTCTCAAAGTTACCAGCAATAGCTTGAGCAATGTCTCCGAAGCACTGCAGAATCGCTGGCTTGAACTGATTGCCCAAGGTCGAGCTCCGCAAGTTGTTGAGTAGGCTGTTCATGAATTGGTCGCAGAACGGCTGGACCTTGTCTTCCAATGCACGGGTAATGTCCGAAACTAGACCGATAGCGATCGAGCAGAGCTGAGGTTCCTCTTGGTTGTTCAGCGCAGCGAGCAGATACTGCGAGAAAGCCGACATGTACTTCTCGAAGTCTGCTTCAAGCGCGTTGGCTAGAGCACCGATAGCCGCGAACACGGTGTCTGGGACAGAAGACTTTGGCGGAAGTGTGGATAAGATGCGAAGCATGAGTTCCATGATGCGATCGGCTTGTGGCGCGACTTCCTTCTCCAGG
This sequence comes from Microcyclospora tardicrescens, assembly GCA_003012245.1. NCBI lineage: Eukaryota > Fungi > Ascomycota > Dothideomycetes > Capnodiales > Microcyclospora > Microcyclospora tardicrescens. The sequence goes on from PXOE01000072.1 coordinate 32,347, forward strand.
CGGTTGATGATCGCAATGACGACCGAAGTCAAGCTCGTTTGCATATCTTCCAGTGTCAAACGATCTTCAACACTAACGACCTGTGCCTGCAGCTGCAGTGTGCTCTCGAGTCTCTGGATGATGACATCGCTCAAGCTGGCGACCATAGCAACAGAGTCGTGTGCAGCGTTGAGAACAAAAGCGTTGAGGACCTCGTAAGCAGCAGTGCGGAGCACGTTGTCCTGCTGGTTCTCAGTGACCTGGAGCAGGTGCTGGACACTTGCTTGGAAATGTTGCGAAAGCGCGTTGGTTTGGCACCCAGGCTCTCCTGCGAACCTATCGGCAAGATTCATGAGCGCCCAACAGCACGAGGCAGCCATCTTTGGGTGTGCCGTAAGACCCTGGAATAGTGCGGTGATGAGATTCTGAAGGTGCTCATTCGGGTCGATTGAGTCCGGGACCGTCTCGCAGATGCGACCAAGCGCGTATGCGGCGGAGTCCTTGACCTGTACGGATTGGTCGTTCATCATGTTGATCATGACCGGAAGAGCTTGTTTCACCAGAGGATCCAGCACCTTTTCATCAGGACCTTCCATGATACCGCCAAAGGCAGACACAGCAGCATCTCGGTAGTGCCAATCCTCGCTACGCAGGTTCTTCTCCACGAAAGCAAGCACAGACGGCACGATATGTCCCTGAACAGCTTGTGCCCACAGGCTGATGCACTGATATGCAGCACGAGCAAGGTTGTATTCGTCGTCCGCTGCGTCCTCGTCTTGTTTCGCTAGAAGCTCCAACAGCACCGGTACGACCTCTTGTGTGGCAACACGCGCAAAGTTGAAGTATGGTCGGGGAGTCTCGCCGGTACCCTCAATATTGAGGTTGTCGTCCTCAATGCTGATCTCCTCTTCACAGACAGTACACCAGAACTCGACCGCCAATTTTGACACGTCTTCGTCCTCGTTCTTCATTCCTTGGATCGTGAGGCCAAAGAGCGCCTTCTCCATGTAGAACCTCATCTTCTCGTAGTAGATTGCCATAATGCGGTTCAGACAACCGTATGCGCCCTGCTGGATGCGGCCATCGTCTGCCTGTGTAGCTTCACAGATAACCTGCATGATGTAGTTTCGCTCACCCTCGTTCTCGAAATTGGTTCTCACAAACTCGAGCGAGTCACCCAGGGCAGAGATGGCAGCATTTCGAATATCGTTATTTGGCTCTTCTTTCCGTGCACCCTGCACGACTGCCGTCAGGATCGCATTGCTGTGTTGTGCGAGGCTCTCACGCAGTTCCACATCCTCTGTCTCGCAAATGAAGCCAATAGCTGTGAGGGCCGCCTGTTTGTTCTGAGGTGTTCCACTCCCCACACTCTCGACCAGTTTTGGCATCAGCTCTGGCCACTGCTCTCGTGGCAGTTCCATAGCCGCAATGGACGAGATAAACTGCGCGGCTGACTGTCCAGCTCTGGTGTCACTCGAACCCAGGGTCTGCAAAGCCAGGTTCTTCACCGTCTGCTTCACGTTCGGGTCGATCTGAGTGAGCCATCGGTTCTGCACCTCGTGGAGGCGGGCATAATCTCTGGCCGAAAAGGAGTTTTTGAGTGCGAGGCCCGCGGCCATGCGCACTTGTGACTGAGCCTGTTCATTCGCGAGCTCTTGCGAGAGAGTCTGGAGGTAGCCGGGCTATGCGGGAATCACGCGTGGTCAGCACCAATTTTGTAGGCAAACGGTAAGGAGGAATGGTGCAAACGAGGGATTTCTTGCGAGCAAACTTACAAAGTCGGCCTCAGCGGCCTGATTGAGTTGTTGCTCGGCGGCAGAGCGTACGGAAGCATCTGTCAAGGCCGTGTAAGCAGAAATGTAGGGTAAGAAATGCAGTACCTTGCCATACCAGGTGAAATTGTCCCCGTGAGGACCTGATTCACATCCATGTTGGATGAAGAGCGGTGGATGTAAACAGTCGAATGTGAAAAGAAGAGGTGCCCAGAGGTTCTATCATGCGGATTTCCACAGGAGAAGGATCGTGGTGGGCGTGGGAAGGAGGTGGTGGTGGTAGTGTTGGAGTTGATGTAGGCGGTGCGGGCAGACGTTGGTGCAAGGCGTTTCGACTGCGGGTCAAAATAAAGGAAGCAGGTGGGCAGCCTTGGAGGGACAGTGGTAACACCTGCAGGGTCTTTGTTGGTGCGGTGTGCTCTGTTCGCGCGAGTCGTGAGCTCTTACACTTCGATGAACGCTGTAGGTGGAAGCAGAGAAGGAAGAGGATGAGCAGAACGAAAGTCTTGGTGGTCAAACGAAATCAGAAGCAGAATCTCTGCCGTCATTAGACGTTTTCTGTCTCATTCTGCTGTTGCGCGTCGCAACATAGCGTCAACACTACACAATTCGGAGAACTTCGCAATATACAGACACGTCCCTACAACACGCTGGAAGAATGTGACTTCTGTATACATGACGCGCTTTGCATATTATGCACATGTGATCTCGAAACCAGCAACCAGAAATTCTTCCAAAAGGCCACAGGCAAGACATATATCGGGGGTTACCTGGCTGGTAGGGTTAGTCATCACCAAATGTGGTGTTCTCCTGATATGCCCCACCTCGTGTTGATAGAAATCTAGTGACGGGACCAACTGAAAGTCAATATGGGTCTCGCACTGTTGCAGCATTGCCCTGATCAAGGTTTGTACAAGACCGGAATACCTGGGCTAGCTACTATCAATCACAGTCATGTCCTATGTATATGTAATCAACATCTTAAGATCATCCTACTAAGGTAGTGGGGCGAGGATGTGTAGCTGCAGCATTTTGTAGACACACTTAGATACGTGTAGTAGGCTGCGCCAGCATATCGAATACCTTTCAAAGTCATACTTTGACTCTATGACTATCCGGCCACTGATGCCTAACTTTACTATATTTACTTCCATAGCTCTGCACACATGTAGCATGCTATGATGAACCATCGCCATGAGTCCACCGCAGACCGTGGGTATTCCGTCTGCCGACACTTTTATCAAAGACTCCGAACGCCTTGCTATGCCCAAACATAATATCCAATGCACCCCGCGAACCGAATGAACACAATGCTCTCATCGACATTCTACCACCGGGAGTCCTCAACGTCCATGCTCTCCAGCGGATTCAGAAACGGCGCATCCTCGAAGTCATCGACGTTCGACTGCTGTACATCTCCCGTCCCAAGACGTGTCCCTCTCATCAGCGACTTCGGCTGTGCGATCACGCGTGAGTGTATCTGGGCCTCTCCCTCCTCAGCATCTAGCTCGTCAAAGATAGCATCCATATCCTCCTCGACATCCTCCTCGTAGCCCCGCTTCTTCGACTCCTCCAGCTCGACGCCCGCCAGTCCCGCCGCCATAAAGCTGCCCTGACTCGAGTACAACGTCGACTGCGAGCGCGACAGCTCCGGTACGACGTCCTCGCCTTCGAAGCGGAACGACGCTGGCGCCGACGAGCTCGGTTGCTCCGCCCAGCCGCCGACTTTGTGTAGGCCGCAGAAAGGCGTGAGCTCTCTCGACACGACGGGGTAGTCCTCGTCGAAATCAGGCGTGCTGATTCTCACCACCGGCGCGCTGCTCGGGAATGGAAACCCGGCAGTCCCGAGCGTCTTATGTGTCTTGTAGCCTTCGGGGACGGACTTGCGCACGCGCATGCCGACGCTGAGTAGCGACGCTTGGGTGTCGGCCGGGAGTGGAGGGGAGAGAGGAGATGGGACACGAGCGGCACCGTGGGTGGTTGCGGCATTGCGGTGGAAAAAGCTTGTAATGGACGGCTGATACTGTCGCTTGCGGATATGTTGTGCGGAGTCCATGTTCGAGGAATGTGTTGTTGCCATTGTATCGGCTGTATGTGTGTGTGTCCCCCAGTCAATTTTTGGCAGTGGTTGGGTGGTGAGGAAACAGCAGCCCTGTGGTTGCAAATTCTGGAACACGACGGCTGGCATGTCGAACGTGTGTCGCGCGTGAAGCGCGTCTGTGGCTGACAGGTGCTGGTCCGTGCGGAACACGACTGCATGCACACACTATACAGTTGGGGGGACAGTCGATGGAATTGTGTACTCAATAATCACCGGTACGTGAGACTGCATAGCCTTAGGTCCGGAGATATTCGTCGATCATGGTAGCATACGTTTGTCATGATTCATATTCATAGGTCGTACATCAGAGACGTCCTAACGTCCTCATCTGACGGTGACTGTCCAATGTATGCTCCCCAAGGAACATCCTCCTTCACACCGAAACCCCAGGCATCCCATACCGTATGACATGTCACCAGCCCTCCACTCCAAGCCCTACCCCTTTCCGCCGCCCAGCAGCAACAGCACGCAGACTCTTGCCCACGGCCTCTAGATCTCCCAGCAGAGTAACATGCCCTCGTTCCGAACTGACGATTCCGCCCCGGACGGTCTGGTACCCGTCAGGCACCATGGCCGCACGTGCCAGCACGACGCCGTCACCACTGGCGAACGCAAGCTCGTCATACGCATCGGCATGCTTGATGCCTTCTCGGCCGTCGACTTTAGCTCCAAAGACGGTAGGCGTCGATTTGCCGTAGATGACAGCAATGGGCGGATATGTATTGTCCGTAGAGTGCGAAGGGATATGCGTAAGTTCTTCCTTGAACCGCTTCACATTGGCAAGAGTGCGGCCGAGATATGCGAAGGCCTGCTCGAACGGAATAGTGACAGCTGTACTGACGGAAGTGGAGGTATCGGAAGCCGGAAGACGACTCTTCGAGCCCGGCGGTGTCTGGTCTGTGTTATTGTTCGCCACCACAGCATCGCTGGTATGCATCGCTGGGTTTAGAGGATCAGAGTCAGTGCTGTTCTCGCTTCCTGCCAAGGATGTTTGTGTCTTTGTCTCGGAGCGAAGACTATTCTTTCGGCCAGGGAAGCTGGGCAATACGCTGGCCATGGAGCTGACATACCCCGAGATACCGGTGGGCTTGGGCTGAGGGACCAAAGGAGGCAGCGGTCTTGCCACACAAGGTGAGAGGCGATATTCGAGCCAGGTCATCGGATTGAAGAAATCGACCGGATACTCCTCTTTGGTTTTCTTGTCGAAGAAACAGCGACCGTCCAGCGGTAACAATGCAAAGCTCGTTCGAATAGTGAAGTTGACTTGCGCGGTGAGCACTCGACTGCTGAGGAGAACCTCATCTCCATTTCGAAGTGGACCAAGAATATTGATACAGTTGTGCGGCACACCAGCGTACACGACTCCTCTGAAGAGGTCGGGCCTTTGGTTGACAGCATGTCTGGTGATAAGACCGCCAAGCGAATGAGCGATCACGGTGGCACCTCTTTCCCGTTTCGAGACATCCGGCTGATTGCTGGGCAAGCCTTCGAGGAACTTCACGAGCTGCCTACTCAGATAGCTCGGATCGAGTCTCCAGTCATAGCCATAATCATGCACACGTAACTTTCCACTTCTAGCATTCTCGCAATGCCTGAGACGTTTGAACAAGCGACGCGAGATATCCACAGGACCGATATGAGTCAACATTCCGTCTGGGATAATTTTCTGCGTTGCCTTCTCGTCATCGTCCTCGTTCAGTCCAACCTCCAGATCGACTTTCCTCAGGTTCAGCCCAACTTTCACAGGCACCCAGACCTGGCGGTGTGGGGGCTCCGCCGACCGCAGGATCGAGCCACGGTAGCCGCCGAGGATAACTACGTCGCCTTCGAGCTGGTCCATCGCCCGGTGGAGATGTGGATGTGACGCGGCTTTGTCGTGTGTGGCATCTCGAGCTGCGGCTCTCGCCGAGGTGTATGGCTGGCGAGTCATCGGATCCTGCGGTTTCTCCCCCTGCATGTTCTGCTTCTGACCCGAAGAGCCCGAGCTGCCGCGGAGGAAATCCGGTTTCAGGTTCGAGAAGCTAGGGATCGATGGTAGACTAGGCAGTTTGATGCTAGAATCCTGCAATGAGTCTTTGATAGCTTTGAACCGACTGTTGACCTGATCCGACACATTCTCGAAACGGGAGTCATCCCCAAGTGATGAGACGCGGGATAATGTCCGCGACGCGACAAGTGACGAGTCGGATGCCGAACGGCGTAGCTCAGACACTCTGGACCGTGTGTGTTGCACTGTTGGTCTCACAGGTCGCGCTTGGTCAAGCTCTGCTTCGTGACCTTCGTCCGGCGTGGGGGTGACATTTCTTGATCTCCGAGTTCCGCTACTGCCAGAGCGGAGCCTCGAAAACGAGTCCACACGATCGCCTCCACCATCGGTAGACATCCATTGTGATAGACTCCCTCTCTTCTGACGTTTGCTCGCCGTGTCATTGTCATGCGAAGAGGAGAACGGCGACGCTCGGGAAAAGTTCTTCGGCAAGGACGGTAAGTTGGCCATGAACGCTCGCTGCAAGCCCTCAAAGGTCGATTCGGAAGCGCTTGCGCGGTGTTTACTCGTCTCACCCTCCACTGCCGACGGTTTTATATCATCTCCTCGGTTGTACACATCCTGCCCTTTCCATGGGGCTGGTAGCTGTGATTCCTGTTGATGCACTCCACCCTCCGATGGACTCTTCTCCTGCCCGGCATGATCTCCCGTTCTATCCGTCCGTACCTCATCTTCAACCTCGTCTTGATCCTCGCCAACCTCTGGCACGGTCGGCGGGAAGAACCCACCAGCTGATTCGATAGCCGCTGCTTTCTCGATCGCAGGCGTCCGAGGAGACGTGAGTCGAGTCTGTTCTCGCCCAATGCTGACGCCAACCACATCGTTGACGTCGAACCCGGCGTCCCCATCGCCAGCTTCATCTTCGGAGGAAGCCGCCTGGTCCTGCGTCGCAAGGATCGTGTTCAAGTGAAGCTCTGCCAATGCTCGAGGCTGCTGGGGCGGATCTGCGCCATGGGCACCATTCGTCCCTGAGGCAGTAGTAGCCATAGAAATAGGTAGGGTATCTTAGGCACCAAGCTCGATATATGCAAGAAAGACCGCCAGCGTTCTGCAGTAAAAGAAAGTCCTCGATACCTCTTGAGGTTATGGTCGATACATGAAGTAGGATATACGCAGGAGAACCGGCTCTGAGATCATCTCAGCACATGGCGCAGCAGCAATGGTGTAGTCCAGGACTCGTGACTTTAGTTCTACTGGTATGTCAAGAATATCATGGAAAAGAAGTGTCGGCGTGGCAGTGCCGGTGGATCCGCGATGATCTCTGGCCTCGCATTTGGTGCTTGGGTATGATGATGGTGGGATGGTCCTACCATGGAATTGGGAATGCACCGGCCTGGAACGACTTACATGTAGGTTGGATTGTAAAATAGACGTTGTGAGTACTGTGGACGGCACATGTGAGTGTATGGCTGCCACACTCCATATGCGTGTATGGAGCTACATGTATGTCCATTGCAATTGAGTTCTCCAGACATTAAAGTCTCGCTGCCGTCAGGATCCGTGACGTCTGTGTGCAGTGCGGCTATAATTATACGGGCTTACCTCAGCAATGTGGGTGCTTCGAGACACCTCAACCTTCGGAAAACGTGCCCGGCGACGTTGACAGATGTATTGATGATCATGGTCATGAAGACGATGAGATGGAAAGGAAGAACGAAAGGTATGTAGTGGACAATAATTGACTGGTAAAAATAAAGTAGATACGAGAAAGGTTCTGCTTCTATATTCGAGCCACAAGACTGGTGGAAACCTGTTCCCCCAAGGCTGCGGCACCTGGCATGTACATTTATACCAAAATGCCCAAACATCTTTCATGTTGTATCATCAATCTTCCACCATCAGGCGTGATGACACCTGATACCCGTGGAGAAAGGGGAACTACCTGCTATATGCAAACATCATGATGCTTCGGAACAGTTCAAATCGTGCCATGCGGTTGATCAGGGCGAGAGCTTTACAAGCTCTTGGCGGCCAGACCGAGGCGGGGCGAGCCGGTGCTCTGGTCGAAGACGACGAAGACGGACTTGAGGAAGACGTCACCGAAGATGGTGAGGCCGATGCCGCTGTTGGACTGGATGCCACCGAAGCAGGTGCCGTCACCGTTGGGGGCGAAGTTGATGTACTTGCCGGGGACGGTGTAGGTGCCGCTGCCGATCTTGACGACGAAGTTGGGGAGAGTGGCAGAGCAGTCGAAGATGTAACCTCCTTGGCTGTCGTCGTAGTAGGCAGAGCTGACCTTGGCGTAGTAGGCGTCCACGTTGGAGTCGGGCAGGTACATGAGGGTGGTACCAGTGTCGGCAATGGAGGAACCGATGCTGCTTCCAGAAGCGGAGCTAGGGCCACCAGCACCGGCGGTGAAACCCCAGAAACCCTGAGAGTTGTCGACAGACACGTAGCTGATGGAGCCGGTGTACTTGGACGAGTCAATGTAACCGAACCCGTAGGTACCGGCCTTGCCAGCCTTCAAGTCAGCGGTGAAGAGCTTTTTGGACAGGGTGCTTGCGACAGTGTCGAAGAAGGTGGTCTGCTGCTTGGGCTGGACGGTGTTGATGCTGCTGAAAGCAAGGCCGAGGAGACCGTCGTTGTCGGCGTCCTGGACGAACTGAGCAGAGACCGAGGTTGCAACCTCGACAGCCTGGGAAGTGGCAGTGACTGGGCCAACAACGACCTTGTCACCGTAAACGGTACCCTTGGCTCCGGATCCGTCACCGTAGCTGATGGACCAGGTGTAGCCAGACTTGAGGGTGCCGGTGCTGGGGTTGTAGAGGGAGTGGCTACCACGCTCGCTTGAGGGAGTCTTGGTGGAGAACACCCACAGGTCGGAAGAGCCGGTGTCGAAGTCCAAATTGAGTGTGTTGGCACCCACGGTCACCGGGCAAAGGTAGCTGGAGTCGTATTGCTCTGGGTTGGCGGCAACGGAGCCGGATTGAACAGCGGCGGCAGCAGCCTTCACATTGGCAGGTGCCTGAGCACCGATGTGCGAGTACTTGGCGTAGGTCTTCATCATGGCCAATGGACCAGACTTGAGGACTTTAGTAGCCTCGACCTGCTTGACCTCGAAGGTGGCACGTCCAACGATGTCGGCAGGTGCGGCCATGGCAAGGCCGGCGGAGGCCACCAGGGCCGCCGTAGAGATGAAAGAAGGCATTCTGAAGGATGTGAACGAGGGGAGAATGTGAAGTGATTGACCTGTGAGGGAAGTGTGGAAGTGCTGGATCTGCGAACAATTGCGGGCGAACGAGTCGGACTTTATGTTTCTTGAACCTCACCCAGTTGTATCCACGACCTGCCGATCATCCAGATAGCAATCAAAGCAGCTACCAGTCATGCGGAGCCCAAGTGCATTCGGTGTTATGGTCCGTGGAGACATGAAGACTAGCAGTGAGAGCTGCATGACCGACAGCCATGCTGGCCCGACGTTGATACCTACCTAATCAGGAAGTTGAGAGACACAGCGATCGTCCGTAAGCCCATAGCAGGGTGGTACTTGGAACAATGGAAGCCGCTAGGATGCTAGAAAGGCGTCCCCGCATGCTCGATGCTCGTGCGCCGATACCGACGTCGCTGTGTGCCAACGATGGAGCGCAGACATTGGTCCCGATAGCAAGCGTCTGCCAAGGTCATGTTTCATGATTGACGCTGTCGATCAGTGCTTCGCGAAGGCCGATAGAATCATTTGGATGGGACCAATGGGAAACGCGAATAGGCTACCGAACTCTCTTGCGACAACCTCTCTCTCACAACCTGGTAGATAATAGAGCACCGTGTGGTACTGTCCGGAGCACGGCAGGCGGTTAACACGCAGGTAATCTTCATGTCCTCCGACCCTGAGCCTGTAAGCTGCAGTCAAGGGAGATCTGCGGCGCCAAGTCCGCCGGCCGTGGATGGTTACAGCAGGGCGCATGCTTGCGCGCGCCACTGCGACCTCAGCAGCTGATTGGCAAAGGTAGTAGACCATGCAACTTCACAAAGCGCTGCGAATCACGACAGTGGCGCAGTTGTCCTTTCGCTGATGCCGTGTGCGCTTTGTAATGCTACCACGGCCAGTGCGTCGTCTAATCGCTTTGTGCATGCGTGGGTAAAGTGCGGATTTGTGACGTCCATATAGCTCATGAGCGCATCCTTTGAATTGCTTATGATCACAGAATCACATATTCCACTACTAGCTGAGCTATTAGGGCGCCGTCAGTGGCGCAGGAAAGGAACATAAAGTCGAACGGCATGATGGCGAGGTACCGCGCACAAAGCAAAGCGAGTGGCGCCATTAGAGGCCCATACGGTACTGCCATCATTGAAGCAACACTTGGAGTGCCCGTCAAGCATTGCCAACGCAGCCTTGACCTCGGTCAAGACCTTGTAGCCGTATCGCGTACAGGGTATGTGGTAGATACCCGAGCAAGGATGTGTTTTAGGGCTGCTAACGACTCGCTGGCCCGTTGCAGATCAAGATGAGGGGACCGGCATCAGAGGGGCACGAGAGGACGGCTGCTGGCGGTGTAGCATTAGAGCGCGCGATTGGTGTCGCGTTGACGGTGGCGATGGGCGGTAGCGTGGTGGACGTTGTATGCCAAGCACGCGTGGTGGGATAGAAGCGAGAGAGGCGTGATTAAGCCATATCGAAGGATTGCGCTTGCTGCCGCTGATTGGCGGGCACCCTTACTGCTGTAGATTCGCTCGACTTCCCGTCCAGACATTCCTCCGAAGTGTTGATGATACATGTCGCTGGCTGCCAAGATGATGCAAGATGCACGCCTCCAGTCGCCTTGTTCTTGTGATCAGCCTATAGCGTATCCAGGGCCTTCTTCACTCCCGTTCAATGCCCCTTCGCCAGCCTGTCACAGGGCATATGTGGTGGCAATATACGTAGAGACGACGACGACAACGATATCCACAACCACAACCACATTCCTCCCTCGAATGCCCTCCCTCGCTAGACCAACATATCGGCTGGGTTCACCCCGCCCCGGAAGAAGTACGGAAGCACGAGATACTTCCGCTCATCCAATCTGAACATGCTTTGCCATCTCCCAGCACACGAGCACCGCCCCTGAACGCGGATACCACCTGGAATGCTTCTAGAAACATGTAATGCATGCGGCACGGTTCGCATGTAGTGCTGATCAGCCGTGACGCCATACGAGGTGTGCATTAGGTACTACAGCTGTACAGTCCAGCAATGCACCTGATATGGAAGCTCGCAACATGCTGCTGTAGTTCTGTACCATGCACCTCCGACTTCTCGCGAGAGGGTTCACGCTTCTTTAGGTGTCCTAGCTCCGCTACTACGCGCTGCTTAGAGTATGTCCATCGTGTTCTGAGACGGGGATAATCACATGCGATAGAGGGTTCTCTTCTTACTACAGACGCTACTGTCGATTATACTCGACGCAGGCCAACATCTTGTGATCCACTTACTCGCACAATACTAATCATGCTTTGCCGGCCTAATGAACAGATTCATGGTAATGTTCCAGGTCCACTTGGACAGATGAACCTCAATTTCCTGTACCAACAATTCATCTGATTGCAATCAGTTTCGTGACAGATTTGTCTTTGTTGTCTTGCTCTAGTAATGCTTCAAAAGTGGCCGTATGTGCTGCGCAACACAGTCAGCTGACCATCATCCCGTGCTTGCAGTCCCGCCGCCCCGCCTTCCAATACCACATCACCACTCACCTCATGTACGGCAGCACGGATGCCAATGCACAATGCCTTACCTTATTCTTCCTTGGTCGATCACCGGGGCCCGGATTGGCAAGTGTTCCGTACATGTATCCTCAGCTCTCTATCTACCACGCCCGCATCACTAGTGCACGATACGAGTTCGGTATTGGCAGTGCTTGTCAGATGGGCCAAGCCTCTCGCTTACCGTGCTTCTCGCAACGGCCAGCAGTACGACATGGCGGTGCTTGGCAAATTCTTGAAAGCGCCAGCGTTACAGCGCATCGTAGGTCAGCTTGCCTGACGATCATTCTGCATGAGGCAGCTGCTATCTACATGGACAGTGCTTCGGACGAGATGTGTATCACGTCGACATCGGCTTCCTTCCAGATGCAGTAGGTCTGACTGAAGCACGGTTGCGCCAAGAAGACAGTGGATGGTTTTGTGCACAACTCGAGATAGCAGCTGGCCGACGCTCAGATTGACAACGCATTCTGAGTTGGAACGCAGACGGCGAAGACGTCGTGAACATACCTAGTCAGCTAATCTGGTTGTGTGTCTGCCACACTGGATCAACCATCAGCCTACCTTTGAGCCAAGACTGTGAATTGAGCTGCCGAACAGAGACCTTGGCGAAATATCGCTCTTTGACATTGGATCTCGATGATGTTCGCCTTGCGACGGCTCAACGATCAGACATGCTGATTCAAGTCTGGCGAAGGACTCGTGCTCACACCTCTGTTTGCCATATCCGACTAATATGGCACCATACCAAAGTAGATGATGTGAGCATGCATTCTAATCCCAGCGACAAAAACACACGGTCTACAGCGCTTCTTGGATGTCCGAGGTTCGAATGTGCGGCCTGGAATGCACAAGATGATTGCTTCTATCACTCTTTATGCGCACGCCTGTGGAAGCATAGGACGTCGATATGAACTTGTGTACCATCATTTGTCTTGAGTACACACAATATGGTCTTGCGCCGAATACCAATCGGATTGAAGCATTGCTAATGAGTCCGGAGAAGTGGTGGTATTGAGTTCAAAAGGAGATGTACTGACTTGACGTTCAGGCAGCACATCACCAGAACAGCACGAGTCAGCTACGTGATGCTCGATGAATAAACATAACTTTCGATACGGTATCGGGGAAGTACTCTTTCCATACATCAGTTCGCCTAGCTTCATCTCAAGAATGCAGTGAAGGGCGCCATAGCCAAATCTGCCACGGCCACCCCATCTCTACTCCATCCTTTCATCCAGCCCCTGGCCAACATTCTTCCTGTGCGGCTGCCCATCATGTCGGAGCTCTGCACTGCTCTGGCCCTGTACCGGCTTTCCGAGACCCGCATTGACATCGGCCGACGTGGCGCCCCCAATGGTATCTGAAGCCTTGGTGTCGCCACCAGCCGGCACATCGGCGTCGTTCTGAGGCTCGAAGGTGCGATCCGCAGGCGCCGTACCAGCTGGCAGTGTCTGCACGTGGAACTCGGGCGCGGCGTCGTTGCCGACTTGTTGGCCGGGTTGGTGCTGTTGGCGCCACGGTCAGTTCTCGTCACAAAAATGAGTCGAGGCTCAGAAGGTCAGGGTCTTACGCCGTGAGTAGTCAATGGGCCTTCATTCGGCTTGCGCGAGGAGAACTCGCCCGAGCCGGGACCATGGGCGTCTGCGTTGGCCGACATGTCTTGCGTGTTGTGTGGTTTGATATGTGAACGGGATCGTTATTTGATGAAACAATTCACTCTCAACTCTGCAGGAATGGTGGAGTCGACTGAGTGAAGTAAGAAGTAATGTAACAAGACTCCAAAGATATAATTGAAGAATAAAATAAGAACAGGACTTAAGATAGCTCTTCAGTGGTGCTCGTGTGCCTGTGCGTCCAATGCCCCCCTCTACGTGATGGTGGTGCCTGAGCAAACATCAGCGATGTCATGATGCGATCATCATTATGATATCGCGAAAATTGGCGGGCTCCAGTCTGCTTCACCGCACAAATGTCATGTAAATCACCTCACCTCACCCCTGGTTTCTCAGATCGACGATGAGATGAAAAATCATATGAGTTCTGATATGGTCGCCGTGTAGTTGATTTGTGAGGCGTTGGATGTAATAGATCGTGCAAGTGGCTTCGAAGATGCGGGAGGGGGGCGAAGATGTTCTGTACTTGGGGTAGTCTCTATACACGTTACATGTAGGCACGCATGCATATCCAGACGTCAGCTCCTTGACAACTATGTAGCTGTACGCGTCTGTGTTTGGCCAGAAGGGCGGAGAGATATTCGTTTGTGTTGCCTTTTGTCTGGATCCACGATGCAACCAAACATGTCACCATGGGAATTCTCTCATCACTGACCCCTGGTCTATGGTACGCATGCGTGGGGGAGAACACTGCAGAACGTGACGGTGGGATAGCAAGACCAAAGCAAGGAGGAAAAGATGTTCTAATTGGCGCCAGGAGAAGTGGAAGAAGGCAATTTTTGAGGACCACAGCATGACATGGGTTGAGCGCGGAATCCTATCGATCACGATCGGTGACTTCGATGTAAGAACTGAGCAGCGGCTTGGGCTGGGTAGTCATCATGTAAACGGTCTGAGAGCCAGAGAGGCCCACAAGCAGAATCGGCCTTACGAGAGCGATGGGAGCAGCCTTTCTGTTGAAGCTTGCAGTACGAGTAGAAGAAACGCAGCGCTGCGAAGCAGCCGTCGGGGTCTGTTAAGATGGTGATATTGCTGATGAAGATGCGAGCAGACCGGATATATGATCACATTGCGTTCCCCCAAAGATACTACTCGGACATCGATTGGTACCTATTCTATTCTGGCAACATCGTATAAACAAGTGGAAGTATTCAAACCACACAATTCTGTTCCTTAACTTTACCCTACGGCGATTATTTCGCATCTAAAACCGGCGCCTTTCACGACATTTATTCTTACAGAGAAGGACAAGCGTAACGAGGATAGGGATGCTTCTTCCGAGGCTATACTCAAGCTCAAAAGCACAACTGTCGCGTCTTGGTCGTCTGTGTTTCTCATGTATCGGTCGTGTCAGTCGTCATGTTGCTTCAAGTAGCATTGAGGTAAGGTATGCACACCCTGGAAAGGCCCGTGGGGCGAGATGGTCCATTCCAAGCAATGCGTTGCTAGGACCGATGTAATGTATCTGGAAAGATCAAATAGAGGGTCGGGCAGCCAAAAGTTGTTTTATCTTGCATAGCGACGTAGTAGCACCATGGTCGGAAGCGTCGTGCTGGCGAAAGCACTGTGCTGATAATACATGTGTCTGGCTCGATGCAAGGGCTGAAACCGACACGATGTCTCTGAGCTGTCGTGGAGAACATCATTCCAGTGTGGCCAACTCGTTTCAGCGTGGGTGGATGCCTATCACTCGTATACATAAATCACACTGGACGATGCCAAAGGTCTTGTTGACTTCGCAAATTTCACTCTGACCTGGTCATACCCTTTGACAATATCATCTTGGTACCTCGTCTCCAATCTCTGAGCTTGAAACATAGCATCAATGGCAGATTTAACTTTGGCAGACCTTTGGCATTTGCCGACTTCGTATCGATCATCTCGAGGGGTGTGGAACGTACTCATTGGCGAGGATGCCGCCTTGCCTCTCATTGAGGCGATCTCATCGACCGACGACACGGTACTATGCGATATGCTCTCACAGCCACACTGGATGAAAGTTGCTTTCGAAGAGCCACATGTAATCTACACTGATGCGTCTCCAAGCCCCGACCATGCAAATGAGGAACGCGTCAGTGCGATGCCGATGTCGAACCTGACACGAATGATCATCATAGCAGCTAAGCGTGGCCACGCTCCAGCAGTCTCAACGTTACTCAGCTTCGCCTCACAGCGAGGCAAAGACCTCATGGATGAGATCACCCGCTGGGCAATCAGGGAGGCCATTGAGTATGACCACAGCGATGTAATGGCGGCAATGGTTGCTGCAGATCCGAGAGTTGTCCATTATCATCTCAGCCACGACGGCGTACCACTCCTGCTAGCTCTCAAGCGGAAGAAACCTCAGTGTGTCGCTACACTTCTTGACCTTGGTGCATATCCGCCACGCTTTCTTCCTGGATATGCAAAAGCCACCGGAAGCTTTGACTCATCTCTCCTGTCGCTCGCAACCAAGGCCGATGGTCTTTATATGACCGAGCTGTTGTTGAAGCACGGCGTGCCGATCACTGGTTCAGGAGCAATACACACCGCTGCGTTCTTTGGAGAACTCGACACAATGCGCCTCCTATACAGCACGGTGCAGATGTTAACGAGACACTGCTGGAAGATCATCTACCTAGGGTGAAGCGATCCCTTTATGCTGGCCGGACACCAATGCATTTTGCCGCCAATAGCAAGAAAGTCGACGCTTTGAGGCTACTTGAAAGCCATGGAGCAAAGACGGATGTGAAGTATGAACTTGGAAAAACCCCAACGCAACTGCTGGAGGAGCCAGCATAAGTCACCAGACCCGCAGGATATAGCACTAGGCTACTGTAACTGGACCGAGTGTTCACCGATCTGCACTGACCCGCTTGCCATGACTGTTTCCGACACATTTTCAGGACTAGATGTTCGGGGGAGACTGGGAAGACCTTGGAGAACGTGTTTGTAGTATCTGAAGGTAGATGCATTGCTTGTTGTTTGGCGATTCACTGCTCACCCCCGTCTCCATCAGACGAATCTTCTTCTTCGTCTCCAAGTTTCTCGACAATTAGATTTCCACTTCTCCCAATCTTAGCGCGGATACTCCCTCCACTCTCTGCAGCATAAACTTCCCGTGGCATCGGTGACACGAGCTGAAATTTATACTCGTGGGTATAGCCATCGGGTCTCGGCGTCTCTTTTTCGTGTTGTTCTTCCAGGATGTCATAGCATTCCACAAATGCGTATAGCTCCTCTATGTCTGCGTTGGGCTGGAATTTTCGAATGATCCGCTCGCCTGAAGGAAGCCGTATACTCATTCGGACAGCATCCGGTGCCTCTGATTCAGCAGGTAGGGTCTGCGCTCTCCACCGACGCCACTGCGCCAGCTTTTCCGCGTCGTTTGCTTTCCGTTCGGCGAGCTCGCGCTGTTCCCTTTCTGTCTTCTCTGCAATAGCTGCCTCTTCTCGTTTCCTCCTTGCCTTTTCCCGGTCTTGGGCCAATGACCGTTCATATGCGCTCTCCTGCTCCTGCCGTAGCGATCGACTTGCATGCTGCTCTTGTCTTTGACGTCGGATGCCATCAAGGTCTTGGTTTCGCTGTTGCATGGCCGCCTCCATCTTCGCAATCAGATCCTGGCTTATGATTGGACCGGCCGATGTGAAAACTTTCGACATGGCTGTGGACGAAACAGATGGTGTATGCACAATCAGGCAGGTGTACGGAAATCGAGTCACGTTCAGTGCAGATGACACCTGGTATGCTTCGGCGTCCTGTACGGTTCCCGCCCACAGAACAATGTTCTTGCTAGGATCCTTCACGAATGTGACGAATTCTGGAGAGAGAAGAGTCTCACGAACGAAAGGAGCGGTGTCGTCGTGTTCAGGAGATAGCAGAACTACCAGGAGATATTTGAGATCCCTCTTCGCTACATCAAAGGCCTGAGCATAACCTCCTTCGTGGAATGGTAGCGTACCATTTGTGACACCGTATTCTTCCTCAAATTCCCGTATAAATCTCGCAGCAGTATCGCGCGGACTCAGCGGTCGTCTCCCTGCATCTCTTGAAGGCCTTGACGTTCGCCCGGAGTGAAATCGGGCTAGTATGCGTGGTAGGAAGGGAAATAGCCAACCCACAGCTCCGAACACCCGCTGGAAGATGGTATATGCCAAATTGAAAGGAAGCAAAACAAGGTTGATGGGGAAAGGCACAGTCTGTGTGAGTTGACTTGCTGGTGTAGGCACTACTCGGGGTGCTGGTTCGAGGCCATTGTTTCGAGAAGTTCGTGTCCTGGTCGGTATCGTGTCTATGAGTGCCTCAGTCCGCCGCGAAGAGGGTGGAGGTAAAGCACGATTTGCTTCTGCGACCGGGTCAACGGTCTCGGAGTCACCATCGAAGAAGCGAGTGATGGCTATTTGAGCGTTCCATTGGCATTTCTGGAGAAGAGGCACTGCAGCATCGAGAGCTTGATCGGTCACCGAGGTGTATTGCTGAAGAGCCAGCTGCTGATCTTCGGTGAGAGCGTCGAGATCCAAGGGAGGGCTGGCCATAGCTTCTTGGTTACTGAGGAGGTTCGACGGCCATGCAAAGATGCTACGAGATTGATCTCCAGAGCGAGCAAGCTTGATGATGGCACTGGCCAGTTGAAGGATCGAATATCGTTAATATACTGTTGTTCGTGCAGACGCCTTGATTAAAATTGCCTGGTGGGTTTTAAACGCAAAACCTTCGAAGCTGCAGGACCGAAGGACAAGGAGCTATTTGGTGCTGGACATAGTTATACATTTGCAGGTGAGGTCGACAGTATATGGAATGGTATCATGGCGTGGGCGCATAGGTATTAGTAACTCTAATACCAGAGTTGAGGTGGATCCCAGCCTTTACGCGACTCACGTGTGCGCGCCACTAACCGCGCAGACGAGACTCCATCTCTGCAACAACAGCAGAGTGGATGTGGGGTTCATCACAACGATCTCCACAATACTTTACCTGCGAATTGTTTGCTTCTTTTGTTCATGATATCCAGGTTCATGTCCAGCGAAGGCGTTTGAGCGCTGTTCGGATGCCGCGGGAGAAGTTTGGTAGATATCATGTACGAATGATTGTCGTCAAGCTTCGTCCTCTTCGAGCGTACACTTCAGCGTCTCCATCAGACATTCAAGCGCTGTCAACAAATCAATATTAGCTGCACATCAGGCGCGAGCTGCATGTTCCGAATCCTTGGTGGTAAGCCTCCCTTGCAAAGACTTCACCTCAATCCCGGAATCCAACGTACTCTTTGTTGGGGCCGACCTCATCTCACCAATTTGTCTCAGCGTCGTATCATTGCAGCAGGATTGGAAGGTCTTGGTATCCGCGTCCGAGAGAGCCCCCGCAGTTCAAGCACTGGATGCTTGACCGTTGACCAGGACCCTTCGGACTGGATATACCAGAACAGCTCGGTTGTCACGAGCTGTTCCAAGAGCTTCTCTCCCACGCCACGTGGACACCATTTCTTGGTTGACTTTACCTGGTGGATCCCGCTCGGATAGCGTTCTTACCGCAGTATCCAACGTAGCGCGTGTTCCGCATTCATCATTGAAAGATCCGTGGTCTGTATGCCATGGCCAGTGGCTTCCAACGCCTTTCCGGAGATGCACGGCGTCTCACCTCGACCTCGAACGTCAATCGCTTCGTTGAAAACCAGCGTCCTGCCAATACTATCCTCTGCCGAAACGGACCTCAATGCAGAAAGCTTTTAGAGGGTGTGGTGTGCTGGTACAGAATTTGGAGATATCGAACTAATTTTTCTGTAGGCACTTGTAACTACAATCACGATTTCGGATCAATGGCACCTAATGGATATAACCTGTGCGCAGCCCAGTAGCCTGAGTTTGATGATGATAACAAGCTGATCATGGAGCAGAGCCAAGAAGTCCCTTAATGTGGACTCACCCGCCTTCACCCCAAAGGTCTCCAATGCACAACCCGTCAAAGCCTTCAGCCTGTCGCCCAAAGTGGCGGCGGCACCAAGCTTTACGCCTCGAGGCTCAGGTGCGTTCTCGCCCACCCTTGAGCTTTACACAACGCGGAATGTTTACTTCTGAAAGGCTCGGTCACACCTGCGATGACTTCCCATGGCATGGGCGTCGTAGAACCATCTGTAGACTTTGTCCCACAACATAACTTTCAGACTGCGCAACAATTCAGCGAGTTTGTACCTGGACGGGACTTCGTCCCGCAGCAAGTATGTCCAAAGCCCGTGCCCTAATAGTTCAAAGGTCCGCCAACTAATGGTTCCACCACATCAGGTCGAACAACACAACCACTTGTCCAATCACATGGCATCGTACAGCGATCCTTTTATATCTGCCCAAACCCTGCAGCAAGGAATCTCCGGGCTTGACGGGGCTCAGCAACAGATCAATCCTTATGCACAGCCCGCGCCAGCCGTCAGCACTCAAGGCTATTTCCAAGATAATACGAGCTTCAAGCATCCACTGAATTACCATTTGTATGCTTCCATTGGCCCGAAGCGCGAGAAATCAGCGCCCTTTCAGCGTGCCTCGTCGGACTTCTTCATTCCAGACGACCTGAGGGAAGAGCTTCAGCGGAAATCGGAAGCTACTCTTCAGACTTTTGCCAACAGTACCTTACCCCATACCGTGGAGTATTTCCATTCGCTGGTGGCACTGGACACCAACAATCAAAAAGGATCACCTACCTTTGATTACCCTAGTTGGGTGTACAAAGCTATATCTAGTAGGGACGGCAATACATATGTCCTTCGAAGGATAGAAGGATATCGATTGACTAGCGAAGCTGCGATTAGAGCCATTCATGCCTGGAAACGGATTGACAGCGCCAGTGTGGTGAGGGTTCATGATGCTTTCACAGGACGCTGGTTCGGGGACAGCTCTCTGATTGTGGTCACCGACTATCATCCATTAGCCCAAACCGTGGCCGAAAAGTACTTTGCGGCATCCAGACTTGGTGTTGCTGGTCGTGGTAGTTCTCAGGCTATGTCTGAACAAGACTTGTGGGGTCACCTTGTGCAACTCGCAAGTGCACTCAATGCGATTCACGATGTTGGACTCGCAGCACAAGCTTTGATCCCTTCAAAGGTCCTTGTCACTTCGAAAAATCGGCTACGTCTGAATTGTTGTGGTGTGCTAGACGTTGTCCGATATGATAGGCAACGACCTAAGAACGAGCTTCGACGTGCAGACCTGGAAGACCTGGGTCGCTTGGTCTTAGGCATTGCAACTCGCAATCCGATAGCGTACCAAAGCGCAGAAAAATCTTTGCAAACTGTCGGCCGGGTGTACAGCGAACGGCTCAAAGCATGTCTGCAATGGTTGCTGACACCTCCATCCGCAGACAACACCACACAAGTAGAAGACTACAGTATCAGCACATTGTTGGCCAACATTGCCGATAAACTCGTTGCTACCATAGACAACACCCTCCATCTGGAGGACGAGATGACGACCACCATGATGCGTGAGCTAGAAAATGGCCGCCTAGTCAGGCTACTCGCCAAGCTCAATGTCATCCTTGAACGACCCGATCAAAGCCTTCCCACCACATCGAGCAGCAGCGCTGCGATTTTGAATCAGCCTTCGTCGGCATGGTCAGAAACTGGTGAGCGGTATTACCTCAAGCTGTTCCGTGACTATGTGTTTCACCAAGTCGATCACGACGGGAAGCCGGTGCTGGATCTTGGACACATCATTACATGTCTGAACAAGCTGGATGCCGGGATAGATGAGAAGGTGCAACTGGTGACGCGCGACGAGCAAAGCATCTTTATTCTCAGCTACAGAGAGATCAAGCGAGGCTTCGAAAGCGCCTGGGCAGAATTGAGCAAGTCAAGGATTGGAGAAAGATGATGACAGGAATGCTGCCGACTCTTGTGGCTATTGTACAAGGGCATTGATGATGTTTGGGTACCCGGGTGAGTAGAATCAAAAAATGGTACAGAAAGTTGATATACATCATGCAACCAACGCTCCACCTTTAGACTTTTCACGAACAGGAGGTGACAGTGCTCATCATTTTGAACCTCTACTGTGCTACCCGTACTACCCTCGGTACCTGCATCTCACAGCGTCTAGAATAAAAGAGGCTTCATCAGTGGTATCGAATTGCTCAGAAGACGGTCTCTTTCTTGATGGGACACACATGCGTCTTCACTTCTTCCATCTCAGCTGGTTTCAGGAAGTAGTGACCGGCTTGACTACCTACGTATCATGTTCTGTGAGCCAGCAGAGCGGGCCCACTTCAATGAGCACCGCTGTGCGACATCAAGACACTGTGACAGGTCATCATCCAAGACTGATAGTCGATCATCACCAGCCGTGCGCTGAACGCGAGATGCTTGAGCGCAACGCTTCGGAACCTTTTCGTGCACTCCGACTGCAGTGCTGTATGACCAGCCGAGCGCCTGTCGAGATGTTCGTCACTCCTGCCGGGACGTCCTGGAAGGGCCTCCTTGTGTCATCTCCCGATCGCTGTCATCCTCACCGCTGTTAGCACTCCCACTGCTCTGCATACATAAATACCTGCAGGTATTTCAAATTCCGTCAAATAGCCAGAGCAACAACAACTACCTAGCAAGAAACCGTCGATCATCTATCCAAATCCAACGGATCACAGCCCCTGCTCAGCAACCATGACGCCGCTCCTCTCCATGCTCTGCCTCGCTCTAGCCTCTATAGCCGACTCTCTCGCCCTCTCCAGCACTAATGTGGCGCCAGAACCCTTCGACCTAGAGGCGACGACACTCTTCAAACGTGCCGCTGGCGGCGTTACCCTCGCCTCGGGCAAGAACTTCACTGGCCAGGTGTGGTCGGGCGTCTTCCCGGACGAGGAATGCATCAACCTGAACGGCTTGTAAGTCTCCACCGACGCCTGTGTGTTGAACATCTCATCTGGCTACCCCCTTGCTTTAACCTCCCCTCAAACATTATCAACCAGCTCACCATCTTGACTCTCCAAAGATCGATCACTAACACCTCACTGTAGCGCGGGCCATACGCTCTCCTTCCGTCCGGACGCAGGTACCGAGTGCTTCGTCATGCAAGGGCGGTGCGACGCGAGTGCGGGCTATGCAGACATGTACAATGACAGCGACGACGTGGGAGATCTGAGCGGCTACCCGTGGATCGCACATGTGCAGAGTTATACGTGCTTCGAGGCGGTTGATGTGGCGCGAAGCAGGGTTTTGATGAAGATCAAGGGAGGGTTGGCTTGAGATCTGATGTAGGTCTTGTGAAAGGGATTATGACGATGGGGGTAACAGGAGAGGGTTTTGTGGTAAGTGGAGAGTCGATCGCTAATGTTACATATGGTATGTTGGTTTGATTCCCCATCTCGTGCCTGCTGTTACCTGAAAGACAAATTCACCTCGGCGTGCCAGATGTTCTTGTTTGGATGTGGCACCATCCGCGATCGTATCGTGCAGCATCATAAATCGTATTCAAAACTCGCCTTCCCACTGAAATGTGCTCAAGGGCATGCCAGATCTCGTTCACAACACCACCCTTTGGTATATCACTCCAGAAGCAGGGTTTTGTTACCGAGCCACAGTAAGGAAATCGCAGGAAGCGTGGAGACTCTCAAGGGGAGACTTCACGAGCATGATCGTCGTTCGTGCCGTCGTTGTCTTTCGACTCCTCTATCGGCTTTGCGAGGACGTCTGGCGGATTGTCCAAATCGATTGTGGCGCCCGTGTTGCGCTGCAGGACGTATAGGCTGATCCTGTGAATGATGTAGATTAGCTCACTGATCGTGTAATTTTCTGAGGTCTGGCACATAACTTACTTTTTGCCATGCTTGACGCCAAATCCACAGAAGTCGCCCACGTTGTCGAACCGGAACCTCCTCTTCAACCAATTGCTCGTCCACTGCATGCGCTCCGAGTTTGATTCATCGTACGGTATGCTGATGAGAATGCTTTGCACCGTTCGTTCTGGTTCCGCAGTCTGGAGCTTTAGGTCCCTGACTTCATATCCACCACTCTCCAAATACTGCGGATCGAGGCAAGCAAGTAACTTGTCCATGAGACAGTTTGCTACGCCTTTCATGAAGTGATTTGAGGCAGTGTAGACTTCAACCTTGACGCTATAGCGGAAGGCATCATGGAGGTTAGCGTACATATTCGCAAAGACGAAACCGACGATATGGTCCGGAAGAACGACATCCTCCTCCATACGCCGCTTGTGGCGTGTCTTTCGAGCTTTGATCGTCTCGCCACATTCGCATGCCACAATGAATGGTAGCTTCCGACGCTGTACGTCACGGAACCTTTCGGTCAATGGAACCATAGGTACGTACTGCATCTCGGCGGTCGAGATCGTCTGCGTGACATGAAGATTGTAGATCGTGCCAATCGCTTCTATATCATCCAGTCTTGCTGAGCGAATATATAGCTTAATCTTAGGCTTCAATGGTATTGGGCATACCTCTTTGTTCAAAGTCCGTTTGATGCGCTGTTTCTTCGCATGGATTTTCTTGCGCTCAGCATCTACAGCCTCCTGCTTTGCTTGCTCGAATCGAATGCGGTTTTGGGCATGGTTCTGGCTGCCTTTATCGCTCTGACGTGCAAGTCGCTCGTTGACACTTTCGTCCGGATCTACACCTTGTGTCTCCGGACTGCAATAGGTCTGGAGCAAGGAGGATTCCGGGGATTCATACATCTCCCACCATGGTTGGACACCTTCGAGGTCGCCTCCATCAATCGGAAACGGCCGAGATCTCATCACCTCACCCCAGAAAGTCTGCGGTGGCTGCTTGCCAAATGCAATAGGCACCCAGAGCCGTGAGGCAATGTCGCAATCCGATAATTTCAGATCTTTGGCAGGGATGGTAAGATCCAGATCCTTCTTACCGATGGCTTCGTCTGACTTTGCCATCCAGCTTTCAATCAAATTAGCACTTTGACCAGGCCGGAAAGCAGGTCGACTGTCCCAGTTGAGAGGCGCAGGCGCCCATCCACCATCCCAACCGTTCAGCTGATGCTCCTTTCCATTCCTGGGTTCGCTACCAGCTGCATCATCCCCTGCATCGGTCTTCCATGATGGTGGCTCATAGATGTCAGGACAAGCCCAGTCGGTTTCCCATCTGCCGTCGTTGCCTTTCGGTATATCCTTGCCATGAGCCCAGGATGAATCGCGGTTGCCCTTGTTGTGATGACCACGTCGCGCGCCGCGTCTTGAACGGCCATTATTGCCACATTTGGGCTCGTTCTGGCCGTCTGTAGCCTGTTGAAGAGTACTGGACGCGTTGCGGGTGCTCTCCAGCTTGTTGTGGGTCGACGGCGCTCCGGAAGTTGGCGACATGGACTCAACATTTGCCGTGTTATCGATCTTGACACCGTGGGTCTTGAACAATGAGTCCGTGTCTTCGCTGACGCTCTGGATCTGCCGCAAGGGTGATGCCTTGGCTGTCGATGCTTTGATATCAGCTTGATGTTCTTTCGTGCCTGGGTCTGGTGGGTTTGTAGCACGGGCAGAACGAGCGGCAGCCAATGCACGTAAATGTGGCGGCATCACGCTTGCTCGTGCGACATCTGCCATGGCGGATGGTACACTAAGTGAGACCAGAGAGTGAAGTGGTAGTTGTGACGGAAGTGAAGATGGAGAGTAGAGCAAGCTGGGTGTGACTGGGTGTGACTTAGTCGCAGTCTTGTACTACGCCAACAATATTGCAGTGGCCGGAAAGGGTGCCCTTCAAGTGTGATGAATCGTGACCGTGCAGCTTGTGAACAAGGCTTATGTCTCAAGACGAGCTTCGAACCCCATCACATATGAGGTGAATACCTCGTACACGACAACGCAGGAAATGCCAGTGATTCTCAGACGACAAGACTAGCATCTGACTTATCTTGCCTCGAGTAAGTGTGCGAGTCTTCGAGTTTAATGTGGTCATTCAACAGAGACACAGATG
The DNA here is from genome assembly GCA_003012245.1 of Microcyclospora tardicrescens. NCBI lineage: Eukaryota > Fungi > Ascomycota > Dothideomycetes > Capnodiales > Microcyclospora > Microcyclospora tardicrescens. The sequence goes on from PXOE01000072.1 coordinate 57,499, forward strand.
AGCACTGAAGGGATACCACGCTCATGACCTTGCCGGAGGGATCTTGTACTCGGACAATGCGGGATAATGTGGTGGATCGCATGAGATACTCACGGATATCTGAGCAGGTGCATTTATCTTCAAGAGCATGTTAGCACGTGATCATGTGTTTACGCCCTCATTTCTGTCTCCTCTTCTCTATCATTGCCTCATTCCTACAATTTATAATAGGATATCCAATCATGCTGTCAATATTACGCAAGGCGCGTCTAAAGGACAAGGAGATGAGGATCCTGATGCTGTCAGTGGAAGCGACTCAAATCTCGAGCTCAGCCGCTGATCATGAGCCACCAACAGTGGGCTCGATAATGCCGGCAAGACGACAATAGTCAAACGGATCATGAACGAGGATGTCAACAGCGTCAGCCCAACACTCGGGTTCATCATCAAGACCATCGATTTTGATGGGTAAGTCAGTTGTACCGCCTCCAGCACCAAGCACAAGCAGCTGACAACAGAACGAAGATACAAGCTGAATATCTGTGGGTCTGGATCTCTGCCATACTTTACGTGTGCTGACTCCATCTCAGGGGACGTCGGGGGACAGAAGACGCTCCGCACATACTGGAAGAACTATTTCGAGAAGACGGACACGCTCATCTGGGTAGTCGATGCCACGGACCGAGAACGACTGGACGACTGCAAATCGGAGCTCCATGGTTTGCTGCAACAAGAGGTCCGTCAACCCATGTCCCCTCCTAGAAAGTGCTGCTTCCATTTGCTGATCTGAAACCAATAGCGTCTGATGGGCGCTTCGCTCTTGATCTTCAAGAACAAGAGCGATGTGCAAGGCTGCATGAGCGAGGACGATATCCGCCAGGTATGCCCCCGGCTTGAGAGGTGTCCCACCAGGAAATTGACGGATTTGGCTTACGTAATTGAACAGGGGTTGGCGCTCGACAGCATCTTGACACATAAGTGGCACATCCTGCTCTGCTCGGCAATGACAGGACTCAACTTACAGGAGGGATTAGAATGGGTGGTGCAGGATGCTAAAGACCGCCTGTTTTTGTATTGATGCTGATGTTGACTACTGCATCCAGGCTGCGGTACACTCGCATGTTGTCCTGGCAGAATGGAAACAGCGTTCAATCAAGACTTCCTCAATCAATACTGACAGGACTATATGCGCACTGTTCATGAAATGGCCAATGCCGCAGACTTCTGAGCCTCCCGCTGTGCTTGCTGCTCTGCCTCTCTCTGGCGCTGCTCTTCGATCTTCCTTGCCCAATACTCCTCCATCAGTTTGCGTACATCTTGCACAGGGATCTGTCCCGATTCTCTCAGTGTTCGAATGTCGTCGACGATGATCTCACAGTCATCCCAGATCCGGCGACGGTTCTGTAGACATTTGAGAGAGTGCCAGTGGCGTGTGACGAGCGTATACAGCTTGTACCAGTTGGTCCGGAAGTATGGGAGTGCAATAGGTTTCACTGCCGTCCGAGCTCGTGCCTCTTCTTCGTCGAAGTGCAAGTCGTAGGCCGTCTGTACACTTGCCATCTGCTCTTTGAGTTCCGGCATTTCTTCGCTGACTATGGTAGTGTACTGAGCTACTGTCTGTCGTTTGATCTGGATTTCGTACTCAACTCCCTCAAGTTCAGCCATGGTCGTGCATGCCCATGCGGCATAAGGGCGATTCTGTAGGTACTGATGTTCGGGCAAACCCCATGCCTCCCATAGGAACGGCATTTCTCGCATGACCAGAGAGTGGAAGCTGGAAATCGGCAGTTGGCGGAAACACCTTGATGAAAGGCGCAGATTGGCTATGTCTTTGGACGTCAAATGTGAAAGTACTTGGAGCCGGAGTTCATATGGTAAAACACTGAACGGGTCACTGTCCTGCTCCGTGTGCTCCCCAGCGCTCTCCTGGAAGGCTCCAGCATTGTGGTTAAAGTTGGTCTCTTCATCTGCGATGATGGCAGAAGAAAAGATCTCATTCAACTTCTCGGAACCCAAAGGGTTCGCAACAAGATACTCTGTTCCTTTGACATGATTCCACCATTGCTGGCGACAAACTTGCGACTCGCGATCCACAAAATGCTGATCATATGAAGAGGCAGATCGAAACGTCCACCATTCGGTTAGCCCCTCAATGTCAGCCACTTTACCTGCCAGCATTCCGGATGCACGTTTGAACACCTCTAAGCAGTATGGATGAAATGGCATAGAGTACTCCATCCCACTATGTTGTGAAAACACAACATGATTTTCTGCGGCAGGCTGTCTACAACCGTGCCTGGCAGGGTATACTTGGGGCGGAGCCGTGTCTCTAGAAGGCATGTAATCTGACAGGCCGCTCAGAAAGTACTTGCCATCACGTTCCCAGACTTCATCATCGGGTTCGGATTCTTTCCAGGTCGTGTAATCTGCCAGTGGTGGCTTGGGCACAAGACACTGAGAAGTGAGCGCAAAATGAGCCTCTTCGGCAGAGATTAGATGGCCGTTGTAGGCACTGTAGGAGTTGCATCCTGGCCCAGCTATATGTTCGGCGTCATCCTTGTCCTCACGATCGAAGCTAAGTTGATCGGCTGAGCGACCGTCCTCCACTGTGCCTTCGACATCATCGTTGGGCACATAAAGCGGCATGGCTTCATCATAAATGCTTTGATTGTCTTTCAAGGTGTGATAACGTCGGATCATTGATTGGGTAGCGTCGTTGTAAAAAGTTCGGTTATGTGTGTAATGCCAGAAAGCGCGTAGCCAGGTCTCTCTCTTGTCTGCCCCGGGGGAGATAGCATCATGCTCCTCCTCTCTTGTCCCAGACTCACTGCGAGAGAACGGGCCAGAGCTTTCCCTGTCGATGTCCATACTCGAGCCATCCTCGTTGCCAGAATTGTACTCAAGCGGTTCATCATCGGCGTCACTCTGATAAACATAATCCTCGTCATACTCGTCGTCACTGTCACCAACCCAACGGGGCTCTAAGTCGCCGTGATTTCGTGGGAGCGATCGCCCTTGGTTGTCTCGCCCACTCGGCTTTTTGCGATGTTTGGCAGCATTGCGCATCACGATCTGGCAACCTGAATCACGGCCGCATGCCTTGGCATAAGTGCCCTCTTCAAAGCCGTCCCTACCATATATGGTCCAAGCAGCGGATCGAGGCTCGTCAGCACATCTGATTCGCCCGATGTTGAAGCTGACGTTGCAGATATTGCATTCGACCTGTTTCCAATAGTCAGCTTGAGTACGAGGCGAGGCGAGTCAAGAAGTTGTCAAGGACGGAGCGTTACCTCTGAATATCCCATCTTGGTGTGTATATAGGGGAAAATAAGAAAAGACGGGTCGTGTTCTTGTCAGACATGTCCCAACACGCCTTTTTATTTCTCCTCCATCTTACAGGCAACAGCCAGCGTTAAAGCATGCTCAGGACTATAGCGCCTTTGCAGCCTACAAGTACCGTGAAGGATCACGCTAGTACACTCGTACAGCGGCGACTGGATATGAGGATAGCATGAACATCATAAAAGCTCCGGCCATCAGTCTACACACAAATTTTCGAGGGCTTAGGCTAAAGGTTCGGTCTTCATACTTATACATGAGAAGTTGAGGTGCGCTCCAAGAGCCTGTGCCACGTGACTTTCTTGCCGCTTCACGCAGTCCTGGACACCGGAGTATTTGGCATTGGTGCGGGGGGTTAGAAGGGTGAATGAGTGGCTCCAGACGATGACCTGCCCTTTCTTGTCATGATAGGTGATATAAGATAGTGGCACGTTGGGTCAAAGTAGCTGGTCGCTATATGAGAGGCCCGCATGAGCGTCAGGCGCTTCGGCAGTTCGCGCTTAATTATCTAGGTACGGCCGGGTAACGTACTCTAGGTAAATAAATAGTGATTTGCACGGCTCGCTAAGGTGAACGAGTGCATTTGCAGTCTTCCATCTTCGTCATATCACTTAAGAACCTCATTCATTATAATAGCTGGTGCATCATTACTTACTCCTTGCGCGCATACATGGGTGTCCGCCGCCCACATCAAGTTTTCATCCCTGCGGTTGGCGCCAATCATGGCCTCGTTTGTTGATTCTCCGGCAAGCGGCAGCCACAACAACAACAATGACACCCTCCATAACGACAACGACAACGATCTTGATCCCGCTGCATTCCTGAAGAGCGTCCGCGAGCTTTCGGACAAGCGTGACCGAGAAGACGCTGAGCGATTTCGAAAGCTCGAACAAGAAGTGGAGGCAAGCCGAGCTGCACGTGCTGCCAGACGAGCTGGTAAGCCACTGATCGATCGCGACGATTCTGTAACTTTGGACAACTGACTGTGTTTCTCTTGTATCTCTCAGAGCGTGTGAGATCTCTGTCGCCGGAGAAGGCGCGTCTTCCTGTCACCCCAAGTCCCAATACGCTACACCACTCAACGAGCGATGCGAATGCTTTGACAGCGTCACCTGCGTTGGCAGCACCCGAAGCGTCACGGTCACCTAATATGGATATTGCGAGCCCCCGATCTTCGACGGCCGAGCAAGAGGAAATTCCAGATTTCAAGGGCTTCGGTTCTATGAAGAGAAGCAGCACAGCGTCAACACCGAATGCAGCACGAAAACCAGAAACGCATGATGCCACTCCAGAACGCGCACCAAGTGCAACGAGCCTGGCACGGTCTGGTACTTTATCGTGGCAGCGTCGTCCGACATCCATGATCTCCAGCCGCCCAATGTCTGGAAGTCCTTCGATTCCTAGCGATAACATGCAATCACCATCCACAAACGAGCAAGAGCCGAGCAGAGACCAGATTGCTGCTGCGTTGGAATCCCGTGACCCGGCTTGGTTTAGGCAGACTACAGAGAGAGGAGTTGGCTCTGCGGCGTACAGGAAGAGCAAGGATGAAGTGACATCGAGTACGAACAGCACAATGATGCACAACCGTCGAGGTCTACCAGGGATGTCGCCCATGGTTACCGCAGACCGTGAGAGGCAGAATAGCCTGGCTCAATCAGACGATCAACAGTCTGAAACATCACGACCAAGTTCCGCACGAGATAGTGCATACACCGGCACTCGATTTTCCGGTAGCACACCAGCGTCCACTCCCGGAAAGCCCGATCTCAAGGCCCTGATTGCTGCAGACGAGCCGCAACTGCAAGCATCTCCTCTCTCCGATCGCACCTCGACTGCCAGTGGTGAGCAGCCTGGTCCTACTCGTAGCCTCACGATGTCTTCCTCACAAGCTCGTCTACATGGGCTAGCAGAACGACCAGCTTCACCCACGAAAAATATGGGCGGGTTTGTGCAGAGCGCCATGATGAAGCGTTCCGACAGTGTTAACAAGAGATGGAGTGCACATCAAGGATCATCTGGCTCAAGCAGACCGATTACAAGAGTTCCGCCACGGAGCCCATTCGGTGCGCTGCAAAGCTCGCATAGTATGCCGAAGTTAGATCCGCCCGATGATAACAAGGAGGACAACGGTGAAGCTTCCTCGCGCCCGCGCTCAAGCAGCAACAATCGCGAGGATTCAATGGACACCGTAGGTGGGGCCGAGGTGGAATCTACCAAGCAAGTGCGGCATCACCACAGTCGAAGCAAGTCTGTAGCGTCCTTGTACACGACGAACGCGGAAGACAGTGTAGCCACGCCTCCAGCAAGTCCCAGCAAACGCTGGAGAAGTCCAACCAAATCTAGCTGGATCGAGAGTGCATTGACGCAGCCAGAATCACCTAAATCAACGCCAGCGCGGAACTCGCAGCCAAGCTGGATGGCAGACATCGCAAAGGCGAAAGCACAGAAAGCCGGTATGACTACAATGATGTCTTCAAACGGTCCTACAGATAATGCCGACATACGAAGGACGCCATCGCCATTGAAACACGAAAGTGCCGCGCCGTTTAGTGTAGCGTCGCTCAAGCGGTCGGATTCTCGGGATTTAACGGCGGATCTGCGGCCTAGTACACCGCCAGTGCATTCTAAGCTAACAGACGATAGGGGATCGTCAAACATCCCTTTTAAGTCACCTCAGCCTACACCAATATCCCTTGACAAACCTAGTGCTACTTTCCAGGCCGACCGGACAGATGGAAAGGGTGCAGATAATGTCAATGTCGCGGTGACTGATGATAATGAGTTCGGAGGACCAGTTGAGGGCATCATGCCGGAACTAGCAGCCACTCCCGCTCTCAAGTCATCTGCGGGTGTCGCAGTCAGTCGAGTCAAACCTGAAGCGCCACCCAAGCCTCAAACAGATTTCAGAAGTGCTCTTCGATCGCGCGGACCCGTGGAAAAGAAGCAGGATGATACCCCAGAGTTTCTATCCAAATTCAATCAGTTGCGCAAAGCACAAACGGAGAAATATGTGGCGCCTGACATTCTCAAGGCCAACATCACTCGTGGCAAATCTGAGCTCGTCAAGACTGATGGCCCAGTTAAGACTCCACGGACAGATGAGCTGAAAGAGAGCTTGTTGGCCAAGAAGGAAGATATCAAAAAAGCTAAAGAGGAGGGTAGAGACCTCCCCGGCCAAGCTCACGAAAGAAAAGTAAGCAATCCGCCCGTTGCGCCGAGTAAGCCGGAAGCACTTGCGAAGAGAGAAGTCCTTGGAAGGTCGGTAAGCACGAAGTCAATAGCGGCGGTCGGAAGATCCGACAGAGACGCAACACCTGAAGCTCTTTCGAAGCTCAAGGCTCTTAAGGCACAAGTTAAAGCCGATCCATCATCTGGTACGCCTCCAGCAAACTTCGAGCGCTTGACAAAGCAGACTAGTGCGCCTGCAGCTGTCGAGACAAGGTCAACCGAAGGAGCAAGCAAACTTGCAGCCCGCTTCAATCCTGGCCTCGCCAGCATACTGGCGCGTGGTCCACCATCAGCCTCTGCGTCGAACGCTCCCTCGCGGTCGGAGAGTCCAGTGACTGCTCATGGGGCATTCCGAGGTACCGAATCTGTGTCGGAGCCTGCAGCCGAAGGTGCGCCTTTGAAGGATATGCGGAAGGGAAGGGCGAAGGGACCTAAAAAGAGCAAAAGCGGCGCAGCATCAAGAGCTACCGATGAAGTGCCCGTGTCGATGCCTGCTTCCGAGCCAGATCATGCCTCGCCAAGCTTAGCAACTTCCCAAGCTGCAGGCCTCGGCCTTGCCTCTGCCACATCATCAACGACACAGTCTTTTGGTGGACGTACCAATGGATTGAGCAGAGGCGAGCAAGCAGAAGTACCTGTACTTCCATCCACAGATTTTAGCAGAAAGCAGAGTCCGTTGCCCAGTACGCCAATGCAGCAGGGTATCCCGAATCCATCCGCAGCATTAAAGGCTTCACTGGGAAAGCCATTACCCTCGATAGGACAAGAGGCTGCGCTCGAGTCAGAAAAGCCAAAGACACCGGCCAAAAGTCCAAATGTGACTTCCATCGCACAGAAGGACCTACCAACACTTAATCGCAACCTTAAAAACTTCTCGCGACCTAGTCCGTCTCCAGCCGTAGCTCAGACCAGCGTTCCTGACTTCCAAGGATTTAAATCCAGCCCAGCCGCGACGTTCTCTCCAAAAAGTGACGAGGATAAGGAAAACAGCAGCCGCGCATTGCGACCTGCTGGGAGTGCAGCATCTCCGTTCACAAAGTTTTCTACGCAGTCGGCAACGAACGGTATGCCAGCAAAAGTGCAGCAGCAAAGTAAGAAGGATGAAGAAGCGGCGATGAGATCGGCAGATCTGCTCGCCAAGTCTGCACCAACTTCACCGTCAAGATCAGGCCTTGGCATTAGCGTAGCGAAGACCAGCGGACAGCCCCAGAAACCTGTGAGATCTTCACGGGTAGTGAGTGGGCAGCTGCAAGAAGCAAGTCCAAATAAAGGTACGTCTCAAGACTAGGAGAACACCATCCTGAGACGGTGAGTTATCCCTCTGGTGAAGTGCAGAATGTTGCGCACAGTCATAATGTGGTTGTCTCGTTGTGTTTTCGAATACTGACTAAGGTCATAGGTCTGATCAAACAGCATGATACTGAAGCACTTCGTGTGCTACGCTACTTCGTGGGATCAGTCCCGATTACCAATGATGTTTTGATGATTGACACTCAAGCCGTGTTGGAAAGTTCATCTAGCACACCGACAGATCTCCGCACGTTGAACAGGAGTGTCCAGGAAACTTCTGGGGACAATACTCTCCGCGCGCTACAGGCACAATCGGAATACACGCTATTCGAGGGGCATGCTTACATTTGCGTACATACTTATACCGTTGGCGACAGCGCCAAGAAAACCCAGATTTTCGTTTGGATCGGAAGATCGGCGCCGCAAGAAATGGTCGAGCAAACACAACTTATGGCGAAGAAAGTGTCGAGAGAATCCGGCGGAGCCCCGATCTGCATAGTGCAACAGGGCCGCGAGTCAGATGTCTTCCTGCAGGCGATTGGGGGCATCCTAGTCACAAGACGTGGTGAGAGGGAGAATGCAACCAAGCAATATCTGTTGTGTGGGCGTAAGCACGAAGGACAGCTCACGTTTGACGAAGCGGATCTAACCACTGATAATCTGGTTCCAGGCTTTGCCTGTCTGGTTTCGTATCCGGTCACGCAGCGACAGACTCGGTTTTATATCTGGAAAGGTGCCGCTGCATCTGCCGAGGAAGTCAGTGCGGCTCGACTGGCGGCTATGGACCTCAGTGAAACTGGCGACATCATCGAAGTGGACGGGGGAGCAGAGTTTGCCAGCTTCCTCAAGACATTTGGACCGGGGACGAAGAAGAGCAACCTCCCACAGATGACAGACATCTGGCGGCAGAAAGCCGCTGCTCCCAACCATTTCGCCGTCCGACTCTACAAGATCCAACAGGTGGAGGCGCTAGGAGGTATGCTGTCTCTATTCGGACGAAGACCTAGCTGGACCAGCTCAGGCGGCTCGTCACCCACAGGCGACGTCAAGGTCGAGGTCAAACACATCAGTCCATTCACCCAGGCAGATCTCGAAGCTGATGGTATCTACATGATGGACGCATGCTGCAAAGTGATCGTGCTCATCGGCCCGCTCTTCGCCTCACGACCCGAACACATCCGGACCGCCTTACTCACGCAGGCCATCCTGTTCGCGGCAGAATTCAAAGCCTTGTCCCTCCTGGCGGAGGAAAAGCCATTGGTGGAAGGCAAAGCTGATGACTACGTGTTGTTGTCGGGAGTCACGGCAGAATTAAAGAGTCTGTTCCGGTATTGGGACGATGCTAGAGGTTTATGGGGTACGGCTGGACTTATGGCGGGCGTGCAGAGCAGTACCCGTGTCAAGAGAGTGGCGTTGTATGATGTACTTGACGGGATGAGACGACGATGAGGTTGCTAACTTACAACACGAGGGGGCTGGAGACTTGGAGTTTTCGTCCGTGTGCAAGTAGGTTAAACAGTGGTGATGGCGCCGTGCGCGCTCAGCATTGAAGGCGTTTGGGACAGCATGTGTGTACGCTATCATCAAATATGGGCGCTGGCCGTTTCTTCGCAATGTTCAGCCCACTTCAGTTCACGATCACCTCGCATCCATACCCATCGTCCTGTTTACATGTGATTATGATGGTAATCAGAGACCAGCAAGAAGGTCATTCCACCTATGTTCAACATCTGTAACCCCCGACATTCGGCTCTCGTCACGACCTTCCCTATGGTAGGTTCCAAGATCTCTTACCGCACCTGATCTTGAGAACTGCGGCAGCGCACAAGGAAGATCTTGGGTCTCGTCGTCCCACTGCTCAATCGCCGGTGTAGCGTTGCGCGAGGGATCTGAGAGGTCGATGGCTGTTGGTTGTGGCGAAACTCAGCGATACCTTAGGGTTTGGGCTGAGTGACGGTATCACGTCAGCGATGGAGGCTGCTTGATTACTGCGCGGTCTTCATGATTCAGGTCAGGTTAATGAGTTTCTTGCTACGAGTCGTGGCAGTCGGTGTTCCAATACGGGAAGCATTGATGAATATTCCTTACCTCCAGGTTGTCTTCATTTGCTTCTTCTTCATGCTCGCTCGCCTATCTCGGCGTGACACAAAACACCTCCTACCTAACTTGCAATACATCTGGTGCTCCGTAACATCCTCATCGTTGGGGTACGACCACCAGCTAGCACTCTGTCGACCTGAACGGTCCAGCCAGCTGGGACTCTAGCCCTGTAATCATGGAGGCTTGTGTGGCTTCTGCCTTGCTGTACTCTACCCCGGCTGAGCTTGGTGGCGCGTTGGTGTCAGATCAGCTGGCGCTGGATGTGGTCACTAAACTGGCCTCTCCGCCCACAGGTGACATACTACAGTCTGGTAGGTTTCCGATCGAGCTGAGGACGCCTGGTAGCTCATCATGGTACTCTCCTGGGGCCTTCGTGAACGGGCACTTTGTCAGAACCCCCACGATCCTTCCGGTGAGGTGTCAAGGCGACGCAGCACTAGTATACCAACACCTTGACCTAGGCATATGCACGAGATCCTACCAGACCAGGATAGCTGCATCCTCCGGATTCGCCAAGATGCAGGATCTCCAATTACAGTTTTGGGGGAGTCCAGTCGAAGGATGTCCCAGGAGGCCGGGCGGCCCGTGACTGCGAGGCGAGGCTGCATCTACCGGTTACTGTTGTGTTCGCCGAGCTTATTCCAGATTGTACATGACATGTTGATGTTACCGCAGTTGGGTGATACGCTCCGTGGACGCCTGCGCTGCGACACCATCTCCGAGCGACGTGTTGCGCGATCTGGCTGTGGTTGGGTCACACATTTGGCCCCCAAGCTCCCCAGTCTGGTGATGTGGTGTGAGCCCGGGGCTTGTTGGTTTCTTCTAGCGAAGGTTTGGGATGTGCTCGTGAAAGTGACAATGCAGACGGTGGCGCAAAGTCAAGCACAGAGCCTACCTTAGGTCGGTCTCGCATTGGGATCTGTCTGCAACGTCCATAGCGCCCGTCGCATACAGATCTGTTGGTTCACAACCATGTGTAAGTCATCGTATCGTCCTGCTTGATCGGATTGGAACGAGTTGCTGGGTGTTGAATGAGGCCATTTCCGAATTGCCCTTGGCTCACAAATACCGTGCTGTGCCGCTGTCCGGCGATCGACCCAATGCACCTACATGTGCAGCATCGGCCTAGACCTGTACACGGCCTTTGCTACTCTCTTCTTCACTGCAACCCACCATCAACTCTCTCGTTTCCCTGCCCGCTTCGACAGCCTCGCTACTGACCGCCAGCACCTCCCTACCACATCAAACTCCTCCCTCCTGACTCCATGGCTTCTTAAACTTCACCCCACCGGCAGCACCGAGAATCTCGACCTCCACCAACCCCCACTTCACCGATCAAACTTGACCACCACGACCACCACAACGCCCTCTCTGCAGGGCCAATGACCTGAGTGTCCCCTCCCCCGCTGTCTAGCCATTGTCATGTCCTCCACCTCTCGCCATCCGACCCTCTCGCAGACCTATGGCGAACGTTCCGAACACGCCAGCTTGACCCCCCTCGCAGCATACCTGCTTCAACTCATCGAGCTCAAACGCACGAACCTGTGTGTCAGCGCCGATGTCACCACGACCTCACAGCTGCTGCGTCTGGCCGACGAGATCGGCGAGCATATTTGCGTGCTCAAAACTCATGCCGATATCGTGAGCGATTTTGGCGAGCGGACGATTCGTGGGTTGAACGAGATTGCGCGGCGGCGGAGATTCGTTGTCTTCGAGGACCGCAAGTTTGGAGACATTGGGAGTAAGTTTCCATGATTCAGTTGGGTGCGCGGGACTGGGGTGGCATACTGGGGAGTTTGCGACTGGGACCTCAACCCCAGGACTGGCTTGGAAAGCGGCATAGACCACACGCATGGAGTTATGTCTATCTACAGCCAGTATGCTGACTTCCGCGCCAGATACCGTTCAAGAGCAGTATGTGGGCGGTCCTCTGACCATTGTTCGCTGGGCGCCCATTATCAATGCTCACATCTTCCCTGGCCCGGCAATCATCACTGCTCTACATCAAGCTGCCACCGATGCGATCGCAGCCCACAACAGTTCTGTATCGACGGATATCTCAGCTTCACCAGGGATAACTGCTCTAGACAACGGGGACGACAACGAATCGGTAGAGACGAATGACATCGACGAAGACATGGATATGGACGACGACGACGATGATGATGAAGAGGATGAGGACGACCTGCAAGACCGGAGAAGTCGCAAGCAATCAGTTGTCTCTATCAGTACGACTATCAGCCTGAAAACAGAAACCTTAAGTCCACACGCCACGTCCAGAGCATCAATATCGCGGTCGCCTGGCGAAGGCTTATTTACAGAAGAACACGAGAGGCAAATCCGGGAACAAGCACTCGAAGAACTCGGCCCTCCCCCTTTTGTACGATCCCTTCTTCTCTTGGCGCAGATGTCCTCCGCCAACAACTTCCTCACCCCCGACTACACGTCCGCTTGTGTGAAGCACGCGCGAGCCAACAAGAACTTCGTTATGGGTTATATAGCCCAACAGTCACTCAACAGCGAACCCGACGACAACTTCATCACCATGACCCCGGGCGTCCAACTTGCAGCCGGCGGTGATGCGCTTGGTCAGCAATACAACACTCCCCACAAGGTCGTGACAGAAGGGGGCAGCGACATCATCATCGTCGGCCGTGGCATCCTTGCAGCGCCTGACCGGTCTGAAGCCGCGCGAGCATACCGGGCACAGGGCTGGAACGCGTACGAAGAGCGACTTCGATTAGGTCGGAAAGGCCAATAACGATGGCAGAGTGTTAGCGAAATTCTTTCATTCAGCTTTTCAGCATTTTAGGGAGTTTACACCTATCGCTCCTCTGTCAGACATGTCATTGTGTTCAGAGACGTTAGTCCACCCGTCGGACCCAATTAGGGAACGGCTTGATTCAGCATACTCAATTGTGGGGATCTCAGACTCCACGGAGGATTTGTGTATGGAATGTAACGCGGGCTACGCCTGCTGTGAGATTGCTACGGTAACTTCGTCTTCTTCGTCTTGACTGCCTTTGCTCTCACGTTGCTGTCCCTCTACCCAACTCCCTTCTCGTAGAATACCGTCCCACCATGTTCCCGTTTCTTCTCCACGCCCGACTTATGAAGTAGACTCGCTACACATTGCGAATCACTGAGTCCAACGGGCCAGGACATATCGATAAACTCACGTAAGTACACGAAGATGCATATTCTGTCTCGACAGATAAATTACGAGAATGGCCGTGGAGGCGAATCAGAAAGCGTCCAGATCCTCGTACTCAAAAAGCGTCGAAAGTTGTCATTCTCGTCTCTGTTCAGAATCTCCTTAAGCACATAGCCGTGAGGGTATGGGAAAGGAGAATGGCCCGCTACAAGATCTCCTTGAGAATTGGCAAGACCGAGCGTGGCTGGGAGACTGGATGGGTGCTGTGCTGTACTGTGGTATAGGGATTTGATTGTATAGAGGTTGGGAAGGTTAGGAGGTATGTATATACATGACTTATGCTTTGGCGGAGTTGGGACATGCTACGAGTTCGTCATGTCCTTGTTGCTTTGGCAGATCATACATCACTGCGTCTCACATTTGGGTGATGCCCTGGTTCGAGATATGGTCGAGGTGGTACATGGTGTGAGAAGTTGTCCAAAGGACGAAGCTGATTCTCAGAAATTGAATGTGGCGCACTGATGAATTCTAGCCTCAGGCAGCAAATGACCTCACTTCCCAAGCTCAAGGCAGACCGCCTAAGCTCGAGCTGTATAGCATGTAAACCAGCTTGCTTGCTTCTGCCCTTCCTTCTCTTTCTCTCACCAATTCACTTCTTGGAGCTGATCCAAGAGTGAACGTCTGTTTCCAACTCACCTCTCACCGCACGATCATGTCGGCCTCTCTGCCGGGCAGTAGGAACTTGCCGGCATCGCGATATGACCTGAACACATACTGGGGCCGAGTCAAGCACTCCGCCGATATATCAGACCCGAGGTGAGACAACTGCAACATAGCTTCGAGAAACCTATCAATTCTATCCATATGATCCAGCCGGGTCAGTATTCACCTTCCCAATGCAGTCTCGGCACTTCTATTAGCCTTATCATTGGGACACGCACTTTTGAGTATCGAGACTGACAGCATATCTCCAGGACGCTTTTCACATCCAGCGCCAGCCTCGAAAATGCCAAGAGTCTTATCACACAATACAAACAGGGGAAGGTCCAGTCCATGACCCCGGAGCTATGGAATGCAAAGAAGGTCGTCGATGCGACGCTGCATCCAGGTAGGAGATGATACATTGATTGATACTTGCGCCTCGCCAGATAGAGCTCATGCAATCGACTAGACAATGGCGAACCCGTCTTCCTCCCTTTCCGCATGTCCTGCTTCGTCTTCAGCAACTTGGTCGTAACCGCCGGCATGCTCACCCCGAACCTCACCACCGCCGGCACGATCGGCTGGCAGATTGCAAATCAATCGCTTAACGTCGCTATCAACAACGCCAATGCCAACAAGAGCACCCCGCTCTCGACCGGCAAGATCGCACAATCCTACTTCCTTGCTGTCGGCGCCTCCTGCGGTGTAGCCGTTGGTCTGAACTCGCTTGTCCCACGATTGAAGCGTCTCAGCCCCGCTGCACGCACGACTCTTGGGCGGCTGGTACCGTTCGCCGCCGTGGCCAGCGCGGGCGCCTTGAACGTCTTCCTGATGCGCGGTGAGGAGATTCGTACGGGCATTGACGTGTTTCCGCACGAATCAGCCGCGACACGGGAGAAGCGCGAAGCGGCCAACGAGCCACTGGAGTCACTCGGCAAGTCGAAGAAAGCGGCGACCCTCGCGGTCGGCGAGACGGCCATATCACGCGTACTCAACTCGACCCCCGTCATGGCGCTGCCCCCGCTGGTCCTCGTGCGCCTGCAGCGAACGGAGTGGCTGAAAGCCCGTCCGCGCATGGTGCTGCCCGTGAATCTGGGCTTGATTTTCGTGACCAGCATCTTCGCGCTGCCGTTTGCGCTGGCCGCGTTCCCGCAACGACAAGCTGTGGATGTCAAGACGCTGGAGGAGGAGTTCTGGAGCAAAGCGGGCGAGGGCGGGAAAGTGGAGTTCAACAGGGGCATATAAGGCGACGGTATAAAGGTTGACCGAGCGCGTAATACGTATGGTGCCGCCTGCAAAGGAGTTGCGCCTAGCCGCTAGGGAGCTGCACTGCCATGTGGTGGCTATGAACACTCATGATGAGGCGCACTGTTATCCTCCTCTGGCACGGCATATCTGCTGTCGGTTCGTGTAGGCTGTACATAGAGCCGGGGACCAGACTGCACAACAGGCCAGTGCAAGTCTTACACAATAGCTTCGAGCCGAGACTCTACGGATCCAGAGCAACATAAGGGCAGCCCAACTGTCACGGCATGTTTCATGGACGCAGCGGCGTTACGGAGGCAGGTAACAGTACAATAACAATGCAACATTAACGCATGATCATCAGAACCTTTCTATTCGTCGCTACATGACTTTGAAATTATGTATATGGTGTATATGCTCCGAAATGTGATGTAGACTTTTCGTCAGCTCGTTCTAGCGACGCTCAACGCCACTCGTTAACGAAGCATCACGTCTGTCCTTCTTGCAGCGTTCTCAACATCACGTTTCATCATTTACGCAGCAGGCTTAAGCAGCGTTAGCTCATCGCCGACACCCTGGCCATCACCACGAATGAACTGCCAGGTAAGCTTGGTAGCGTCGTGGACAGTCAGCTTGCTGAAGCCGTAGTGGGTCTGGTCGAGGACGGCGGTGATGTTGAGGGGCGCCTGGCCTGCGCTGAGGGTGGAGTGGGACTCGATGTTGCCGGCCATGCCGTTGATGATGTGGGTGATGGAGGTGCCGGCGTTGGTGCGGTAAGTGTTGTTGTTGACGACGGAGGCGTGGTCGATGGTGCCGTTGGCGCCGAGGGGGAACAGCCGCTCGTACCAGTGGATGTGGCCGGCGAAGTAGGCGTCGACGCCGTGCTGCAGGAACAGCGGCTCGAAGGCGTTGCGCACGTTGCGCTGGTAGGACGAGACCTGCGAGGAGTACATCGGTCGGTGCGACATGGCGATCACCCAGGGCGTCTTGGTGCGGTTCACGGCCGCGAGGTCCTTGGCCAGCCATTGGATCTGCTCGTAGGCCGAGTTGTCCTTCCAGTTGTTGCCGTCGATGGCGCCGAAGGGTCCGCTGTCGGTGATGTACGTCTGCTCCTCGGTGGGGAGAGTCTCGTTGGCTGTGACGTCGCGCACAAAGGGCCACTCGGGACTGTAGGCGAAGTCGGTCTCGCCGTTGAGGGAGATGAAGTGGGCCAGACCGTAGTCGAAGGAGTACCAGAAGTTGCCGACACCGCCGGACTCGGCTCCGGGCATGCGGAAGCGATGCTGGTAGGTGGTGAAGTTGCTGCGGCGGCGTTAGCATTGTACTGAGGTGTCTGGGAGAGAGAAAATCAAGCTTACCGCTGGGATGGAGGACAGGTGTAGTAGGTGAGAGACGCGTTGGCGGCGGTCGAGTTGGACTTGTCGTCGTCCAAGTATGCGGTCAAAACGTTGCCGGGGCCGTCAAACTCGGCACAAGCAGCCTCATGGTTGCCAGGCATCACCATGTAAGGGATCTTGCCGGTAAGCTGGTTCATCCATTGTTGCCACAGATCCCAGTTGGACTCGTAGAGCACGCTCATGTCACCACCTTGAGGACCACCCTGGTTCGGAATTTCGCCCGCGGGGAGTGGGACGAGGTACTCGGGTGGAACTGGCGCAGTTCCGGGAAGCTCGGTCGAGGTGCCATTGTAGCACAGCGGCCAGTCACTCTCACATGGCAGGATACCAGAGTACCAGTCATCTGCGTAGGAGATGTCGCCACCGTGCCAAGCAAAGGCAAGCCCTTCGGTGGCAGCCTTGAGCAGCTGCTTGTGAGTTCCCTGTGCGTTGGTGTATCCCATGTCGTTCAGGACGGCAACCGAAAAGGACTGCTTGTCACCAGCAGCATGAGCAGTCTTGAAGTGCAGGATGTCCGACGCAGTGGTACCGTTGGCCGCATCGATCTTGTAGTAGTAAGTGGTGCCTGGCTTCAAGTTGGTGAGCTGGATGTCGTGGTAGAACTGACTGCACTGAGTCACGACGACTTCAGAGCACGGAGGCGTGCGATCGTAGGTCTTGGTCTGGCCAGTCGCGCTCTCGCACAAATTGTGTGGTGAAGTACCCCATTGGAGCTTGGGGGCTTTGCCTAGGCCAAAGGGAGTCTGGAAGTGCACGTTGATGCCGTTGGGGACGTATGAAGTGGAGATGACATTGATGTTGTTCTTGGGCTTCTTCGATGCTGGCCTGACTGCCGGAGCCTCAACGAGACGTGGAAAGCCTTTCCCGTTGCCATTGATGGTTGGGTCGACCCAGTCACCAACTGGCACAGCTGGCCCGGTGTATGGGAATCTGGTATCGACATCAGGCTTGGGAGCTGCACGCACAGATGGAGCGGTGAGAATAGCCCCAAGGAGGGCAACACCAGTAGCAGACTTCATGGTGACAGAGGGAAGAAGACTATGGAAAGTGCGTGACACCTAGACGAAGGGGAACAAACCAAACCTGCGAATATATATCTAGAGTGCGCGGGCCACGCAGCCAATGCGACCTCGTGTGTAGCCACGAGTGAAGCAAGCCGACCTTCCCGAAATCAGTGCAAGGCCGACAAACGGGCAGCTGGAAGACGCGATAGGCCCACGTGCATGCACGTCTCGCGTCTTGGACTGTCGCTTCGGTTCAGCCTCAAAAGAACTTCTAGAAAATAAGAAGGATAGCGAAGATCTAGGTCCAATGAGATAAGAGCTGATTACAACGTGACATCCAGCGAGGGTTAATCAAGCTGCCTTTCAAGGCATAGCTTGATTCAGGTAAGCTTTCTTGCGGCGTCTGTGCTGCAGGTCCCACTCTTAATTGTCTGGACTGCATTCGCTGTCATTCGTACGCCACCAGGCCACGGCATATCAGGTCGTACAGACCTACATCCACCACTCCAGCAGGATATCGTATGCCAGAATGTAGGCCATGGCCCACGTTTTCCGTATACTGCGCAAGCCAAAGAGCAGAGGTCGCAAATCCCGGCAGAAGAATCACGCTGTCGCCCCACAATGGCTCAAGGAGGCTCAACGAGGTTTTACTGGAAGTCCAGTCTGGTGTCAACGATCTTGAGCAGACAGGGAACCGGACGTATCCGTTTGATCTCTGTTTCAGCATGTTCGACCTCGCCGGCCTACATCTTCACCAGACATAGCCAGCCTTCAACAATAACCACGCTAGCCAAAAGGAGCTCCGGAGCAAAATGCACAGCCGCTAGCGGCGGGCAGTGAGCAGCCAACTACATATCGATGTCGACCACCATGTCGAGTCTACAGAGGCATGGACCTTCACTCATCGAGCTCTTGGATCTGCTGTTGCGAGAGTTCAACCTCCTGGACATGTTCAAGCCATCTTTCCGCTGCTGCGAGGACCAGGTCGTCCATCTTCCCATTGATTAGCGTGCTATAGCTTTAAGGGCATAGAGGAGACCATCAAGTGAATGGACATTAGGTATCAGAGGAAGAAGATGTACGTCTTGCAGCTTGTATGTGTGTATCTGTAACTACTGCTATAGACGGATCTCGACGCCTCTAATACCTCGCTGGTGAAGGGTGGCGTACTGGGTGGATGTCGCACCATTGTGTCGAAAAGCAATCGCTATACATATGAAAATCTCCGGCAGCGCTATGGCATGCCACTCTCAGCAATGACAACACCGATGTCAGCTGACCTTCACTTCCGACAATTGTCTCAACTATTCTTCTATCTCCATGACCTTCTTGCTGGAGATCAAGCCAATGCCTGATGAAAGCAGGACCCAAAAACCCATTGGAACTTGCTACTCGAAGTAACCATCCCATGCAGCAGCCCACCTCAATACTCCCATATCTCGAGCTTCGCCCCGTCATCGGAGAAAGCGTGGGCCACCCCAACTTGGCTGCCTTCGATGAAGTGAGCGATACCCACAGCCTCTGACACTTCTCCGAACACCGCGAGTGGTGCACTGTCGGCGATTGCCCACATACGGCATTTGTCGTTGCTACTACTGCTTAGAACCATTGTGTCTCGTAGATGAAGCGAGTTGATGGCATGGGGATGTGCGGGAGTCTTCGCCCAAATCTCGGTGTTATCGCGTGACCGAGATTTGATGAGCTGCCCATCTGCGCCTGCTGTAAACACATTACCATTTTTGGCGCAGATATGAGTGACGGGTGATGAGTGCTGACGCAGATTGGCCCTGAAGCATCCGATCTCCGCATCCCAGACACGCACCTCACCGTTCCTGCATCCTGTGACGACACTGGAGCCCCAGATCGCCACAGCGCTGACTTGATCCTTGTGGCCAGACAGGGTATGGAGTAGCGCACCGCTCTGCAGATCCCAGATTTTGCAATCGTGATCCTGACTGGCCGAAGCAATCACGGTATCGCTGAGAGCCATTGCCATGACAGGCCTGAAGTGACCAGTCAGGCGAGCTTGACATGACCAGTCGCTGGTCGACCAGATCGCCAAAGTGAAGTCTATGGAGGCCGTGACGACGTTGTCTAGACCATGGAACGCGATGGCAGTGATGCCCCCTTCATGTGCTTGGACCGATGCTTGCCTCGTGCTGGTAAGATAAGTCAGTTCTGCTATCATTCAATACTACAGTCAGACATACCCGGTTTCTAGATCCCATGACTCAAACCCTCCAGAGATGCAGCCGAGCACAAGACGATTGTGCGATGTCTGAGTGTCATATATGAACTTGTGCGATATTGCTGAGCATCTCGAAATTGTGTTGTCCAACTGGAGAACATGCAGCGGATCGCCCTCCACATTAAAAACGTGGACCTCACCATTGTCTAGGCCGACAATGATATGCTCGTTCGAGGTGGAAAGCGTGGTGACCACTGCTGTCTTAGACAGGACACGCGTCACGACCTTGTAGTATTCCCAGAGTGGCGTTGGCTCCATGTTGGCGATGTTCTTGTCGAGATGGTGCGTAGGAGATCGCGGAAAGTCGGATGGATGAAGAAACTGAGAAGCTCGAACCTGGGCAGAGTAAGTAGATAAACAGATGCATGATGGAGCACGTTCATGCAGCAGCACGATGTGAGTTTTCTCATGTGACTTTTGATTGTTGCCTTAATTACTCCTCTCCGTGAGCAAACCTGTGTTATTTGTGAAGCATGTGACACATGAAATGTTTGCAGACAGCTTGGCGACATGAATCTCAGGAGTGAATGTAGATAGCACATGTAGTAGGTTACTCGTATCCCTGGGCCTATATGCCAAGTTCTTCAACGCTTTCCATCGAAGACGATACATTTAAGGATTTCTCGATCCGCAAATTGGACAACGTGGCTCATGAGGATTTCCGTCTTTGGAGCGCAGGCTGGCCGTGGTGCCCTCGCAGCATAACGCGTTACTGTCGCGGGCTTGTCATTTCGATACAAGCTCTCCACAAACAGCAGAAGTAGCAGCCCTTCCAATGTCTCTGGACCAGGCGTGAAGGCGTGAGTGACCCTAAAGCTTTGTGCTCACTGGTGAATGTATATGTGCATGGGTACATGTATGTACCCGAGCTTGAACCGTCTGGAACTCTTGTGTTCGCGTTACAGATTGACTACGAACATGCCTAGTCGGACTTGGATGACTGAAAGCATTCAAGATCTATGGCGTAGGTAGCAGACGTGGAATGCGATATTCAAGGACCTCAGCCAAAAGGTGGTCTCAGGGGTAGCACCATCCTCTGCTCGCCACAGCTACTCCGTCCACCAGATACGTTTCCCAGACACTCGCTTGCTTGGAGGAAGCCGCACGTCTGCATGGGCATGGCATTGATGGCGTCTTGTGCAGCTTCGTGGCTATATGATGTGCCGCAAAGGTGCTCCTCATCACATAGATGTTTGCAGGTCCAGCCTAGTGTAGCTGGCTGTTGGCACCATGCCGAGCCGCTTGCAAAGGTCATGTTTGTTGAGAAACGTCCTTGTACTGAGAGGAAATCATGGCAGATAGATCAGTATTCCAAATGAGCAGGCAGACCGATGCGGCTGCAAATTGAATTCCGACCTTTGTTGCAAGGATGCTCAGGCGGCATATCTCTTGCTATAGCCGGGGAGGTCCACACAGACTTGTACCGATATCATTGTGTTGTTCATGCCATGTATGTGGTGTGATATCGAGTCGCTGTGAAGTGTCAATGGGATGACATGCAGACCTTGGCTTTGCCCTTAAACCTCCGCAAGACTTGCGGAAGAAAGTGAGAGGGACAATGCGCAGACATCCCAGCCAAGATCGCTGTACAGACTACAACACTACCTTATGATTCCTTCTCTAATTCCACCATGACTGGCGAAGTCCTGAGCCTCGACCCCCCAGGCTTACTCCTAGCCACCTACAACCGCCATGCCTCGCCCTACGTTCAAGTCTCGAGCGAGGTCCCTCCACTCTTCATCGACGCCATGACCATCCGCGATTGCGTCTTCTGCCTCGAACAAGGTGTCGCGCTTGAGAATGAATACGACGACGATGACGCCCGTAGCTTCCATTGGGTCATCTACACCCAGCCACAAGACCCGACTGCTTCAAAGATAGCATCAACCGCCGGCGCAAGCGGTCCTAAACCTGTCCCTGCTGGAACGATCCGGCTTGTCCCTCCACCACACCCGACCGACTCCGCCGCGCATGGCCTCGAGCCGTATGTCAAACTCGGACGCCTAGCCGTGCTCCCTATGTTCCGGAAAGGCGGCTTCGCGAAGCCGCTGTTGGCTGCGGCATTGGAGTTCGCCGAGCAGAACCCGGGACGGTTTGGGATGGGGTGGCAAGGGTTGGTGCTGGTGCATGCACAGGAAGGGCTGGAGCGGTATTATGTCAAATGGGGGTTCGAGAAGGATAAAGGTATGGGGCGATGGAAGGAGGAGGGGATCATGCATGTGGGGATGTGGAAGAGGGTGAAGGTGGCAGGGTGAACGAGGAGTATGAATCATGGGAGACATCCTGAATCATGAACGAAACGAAGACGATAGAATGCATGAACCTCCTGGAGAGATAGACCGGCACGCTTTGTGGATGAATTTGGACGGGCATAGCTACGGCACAGCCATACGAACGCCGGAACTCCTCCTTCGGAACGATCATCGGCTCGACGCCTATGTTGAAGCCAGCCACATGACACAGTATTCGCAAACAGCCACAAGTATGAAGACATACCAGCATGTTATGTGTCCCACCTGGCGCATCAGTCTGTAGCGAAGGCCAACCTCCAACCACAGCCCGTTCAATGAAGCAATTGGATATAATATCGCTGAAGCAGAGACATGACATGGAGACTTACCAAAGATCAGGGCTGAGCATGGAGCATGATCACAGGGAGCTGCTCGGGAGTCGCATCGCCAGGTATGAGCGTAGCGTAAGACTTCAATGTATAACAACAACGACTGTAAGGGAAATGCAGAGACAGGAAGGATATCTGACACAACGTCGAAGTGTTCACAGACCACTAAATACAATGCAGGATGGAAATAGGTATCAGTCTGAAGAGTTATCAATTCACTCCATAAGAGCATAATCTATCTGCTGTAGCAACAACCATTCGAAGAAAGTTCTTCTGGCTCCTCGTGCTTTCATGCAACCTCTCCCATTTGTGAGCAAATGGCAATCACTCGCTGTGATGCCGCAAACGCAAAAATGCTGAATCGCTAAAAACGCTAGAGTAACAAGTGTCTGAATCGTGTCAAGACATCATAGGCAGGAAAGCAAATTTCGCTCTGCTTGTTGGTTTCATCATCATCATCAATCGTTTAAGACATGCTTATGTCGGGCACATCAATCATCGTAGAGATCAGCATCGCGCTGGTCGTCGCGCTGAAGCTCCTCAAGTGCATCTTCTTCGTCCCACATCTCCTCGTCTTCGTCTTCACTCTCGCCGTGGTTGGGCAGGACTATGACATGTCCGTCTTCCAATTCAACACGAGCGGTTTCGCCATCTCGTACAGAGCCGCGGAGGATGAGCACAGCAAGTCTGTTGAGAACTTCCTTTTCGATGAGTCGGGCAAGAGGGCGTGCACCATAAGCTGGACTGTAGCCCGCGTCGCCGAGGTAATCTTTGACTTCGTCGCTGAGAATGATGCGAACATTGCGACCATTCCCTGAAAGACGCTTCTGGATCTCTTCGAGTCGCACGTCAACTATCTTGCGGATTTCGCGTCTGGTGAGGCGATTGAAGATGACAATGCTGCTGATGCGGTTGAGGAACTCGGGCAAGAACCAGCTGCGGAGGGCGGACATGACCATTTCTTTGGTGGTGGGGTCGATTCGGCCATCTGGAGCGCCAGGCTTGGTGAGGTATTCCGCGCCCAAATTGGATGTCATCACCACAATGCAGTTGCGCGCGTCAATGATACGACCTTGTCCGTCGGTGATTCGTCCGTCATCCATGAGTTGCAGCATTACGGTCAAGACTTCTTTTGCCGCCTTTTCGACTTCATCAAAGAGGAGTATGCTGAACGGTCGGCGTCGGAGAGCTTCGGTGAGTTGACCTCCAGCATCATGCCCGACGTAACCCGGAGGAGCTCCGATCATTCGTGAGAGTGAGTGACGTTCCTGGTACTCGGACATGTCGAACCGGATCATCGCCTTGGGATCATCGAACAGGAATTCCGCCAGGGCTTTCGTGAGTAATGTCTTACCAGTACCAGATGGACCGCAGAACAAGAAGCTGGGGGGCTGGCCAGGATTTGCTAAGCCGGATCGCTGCAATCTTATGGCATTGGCGACGGATGTTACAGCCTCCTTTTGACCAACAACTTGTGCTCCGAGCACTTTCTCCATCTGCAACAACTTCTCCTTCTCGGTAGTCTTCAGACGAGTGACGGGGATGCCAGTCCATCGTGCGACAATTTCGTTGATCTGATCGGGCCCGACGAAGTCTGCGACAAGCTTGTCTTCGCCGCCGTTGCGAGCCATGTCTTCTCGCTCGACCTGCAGCTTTTGCTGTTCAAGCTGTTCGATGCGCGTCTCAACGTCCGGGATGGCGTAGTATTTCAGGTCTGAAGCAGTCTGCAAATCTCTGGTGCGTTCTGCCTCTTGTTGCTTGACCTTGAGCTGATCTAGCTTGATCTTTTGCTCTTGAATCTCATGTGAGCGCTCCTTCTCACTTTCATACTTCTCGCGGAGCGGTTTCAACTCTTCTTCCACGTTTGCTTTCTCGGCGCGAGCTTCTCGCAAGCGTGCCTGAGATGCTTCGTCCTTCTCGCGGTCGAGCGCATGAATCTCGATCTCCAATTGGCGCAGTTTACGCTCCATGTTGTCGAGGATTTCCGGTTGTGACTCACGAGTGACACGGACTGCTGCAGCGGCTTCGTCGATCAAGTCAACTGCCGAGTCGGGAAGTCTTCGCTGTGTCAAGTATCGTGCTGCTAGTGTTGCCGCAGAGACGATTGCCCCGTCCTGGATGGTAACTCCGTGATGGACTTCGTACTTCTCCTTCAATCCTCGGAGAATCGAGATGGTCTCTGGTATCGAGGGCTCCTTGACCAGGACTTGCTGGAAACGGCGTTCGAAGGCTTGGTCCTTTTCGATGTATTTCCGGTACTCGGCGAGGGTGGTCGCACCAATACAGTGCAGTTGACCGCGAGCAAGCATGGGCTTAAGCAAGTTTGCTGCGTCCATACCACCTTCACCAGAACTTCCGGCGCCCATGAGCAGGTGTATCTCGTCGACGAATAGTACAATCATCTCTTTGCTGTCCTCGATCTCTTTCAACACGCCCTTCATGCGTTCTTCGAACTCGCCGCGGTACTTGGATCCTGCCACGAGTGCGCCAACATCGAGGGAAAGGAGTTTGCAGGCTGCGAGTCCAGATGGAACATCGGCATTGACGATGCGGCTTGCCAAGCCTTCCACGACTGTTGTCTTACCCACGCCAGGCTCTCCAATCAATACAGGATTGTTCTTCGTCCGTCTCGACAATATTCTGATAACGCGCCTAATCTCCTCTTCACGGCCAATGACCGGGTCGATTTTTCCCTCTCTTGCCATCGCCGTCATGTCGATGGTGAACTTCTTCAGGTTCTCGTTTTCCTGCTCGGCGTCCGCTGTTTTGCTGTCGACGCGCTTTGTTCCTCTGATTTGGATGATCGCATCATCAATCAGTTTCGTGTTGGGCACGTTGGCCTCTTTCAGACAAGCTTGAATGGTGCTGTCTTGAACCAAGCATTGAATCAGGTGATCCACCGCGATGTAGCTGTCCTTCTGCGTCTTCGACAGATCGTTTGCGGCCCGCAGGATTTTGCTGAATGAGGGCGATACGCTCACGTTGTCCGGTGGTGGGTCTTGGGAGGGCAGTCGGACCAGAGCTTTCTTGAGTGCGCGATCCATGAGCTGGGTGTCGCCGTGCGCGCGGTCGATCACCTGCTTGAACAGCGATGCTGCAGCTGCTGTATGTGACGCGTGAGCTGATGAATTCTGTTGGTCTTTGGATTGGTCTGGGGGTGGATCGAAGAGGGAGACTGCCAGATGTACAGGCATCATCTGGGTGTGCTGGTACTGCTGAGTGAGGTCCTGAGCATTGCTCAGCGCCTCAGTCGCCTTGTCGGTGAATTGCATGTTCGCCGCCATGTTTGTGAGGTTTGTGCAACGCGGTGTTGTGCAATGCGCAGGAGGGGAAAGCAGACAGTACTTGTACGCCAGACACAACGAGCGAGAAGGTGGGGGTACTTACTAGCAGCTTCTAGTAGGATCGCACGCGCCGCTGCGGTGAAGCGGACGGGAAGGGCGCGGGCCGGAAACCAGAGATAGCCGCTTCGGCGGCGGAGAGGCGGAGAGGGAGGAGTGGCACCAGGGATGGTGCTGTTGCTGCTGCTGCTGCCGGCGACGCCGCAGCGCGCGTCCTTGAGGCTTCCTTCTTCCTCTCCTCCAAGAGGAAGACGGCCCCCCAGGACAGCACGGCCGCCCGCGCCAGGGACAGGCCAGCAAATCCGACCACGTGACCGGGCCGGGCCGGACAGCGACACTGCAGCAGCAGCAGCAGGCCGGAGACGAGGTGGAAGAGTGCTTCCACGATCCCGAAACAAAACAAAAAAGGGCAGAGGGCGCCCAGCGCCCGGCGGGAGATGGTGGCGGCGGCGGCGAAGAGGACGGCGGCAAGGCAGAAAGCGGCCAAGGCGCAACCCCAAACGTACTCGTATTGCTCGTCGCAGAACCACGGCAAATTCTCGCACTTTACTTTTGAATTCTGCTGGCCCACCCATTAGTCACACGAAAATGGAATTCTGCACTAAAGTAGACTTACCATTCTCGTTCTTGTTCTTGTTCTTGTTCTCTATACGTACACCAATGATGTCAGCAACCTGTAGTACGAGAAACGTATGCTATACTTACGCAAATCTTCACGCGGCCGAAGCAGAGAAGAAGGGGGGGAGGGGGCAGGAGTTCATTATAAGTCAAGCACTGTGTTTACGGGGTCGACTCTCTCGTGCAGAAGGCACCACGTTGTCGAGGAAGGAGAGCAGCGGAGCGCCTTACTTCTTCCCTGCTGGGGACAGGACCGTACGTGCGAACTTCAACGCCTAGGTTGACGAAGGGCTATCCTTTACGAGCTTTGATCTATATGCCTACGATTCACTCAGTGATTGAGCACAGGTTGTATTTCAAGCAGTGGCTGAAATTATGGCAAGCGTCTGTACAGTTCAAGAGTCTATAGATGAAGTGTCCCGGGGATGGGATTGTTTAACCGAACACCACTGCATTGGGTGAGCGGACTGGAAGATTTGGTATTGAAGGCGTGAGAGCAGAGGATTTGTATCATCATAGTATGTCATTGAAATCGCTAAATCTGAGAAGATTGTATAGAATGGGCAGCGTGCGGAGCTGATGACGCCACATTGATAAGTGGATATAGCAAAAGGACGGCACCTTGGAAACGCTTCATTCACCCAGTGCTGCCACCAACTTTGGCAACGTAACGCTGCGCAGCCGCAATCTCGGAAGACCCGATCGGCTGAGCTCCATACCTGTACGCAATGTGTCAGTACTGTGTACGATTGTGAGGGAAAGCAGTGGTGTACGCACCATGAGATGACAGCAATACCGATGAAAGCGGAAAGGATGCTGAATACCAAAGCAACAATTCCCTTTGCGGTGAATCCATCAGGTAAGGGAGCCACACTCTTGTTTTGGTTCTTCAAGTCGAGAACATCAGCAGTGTTCCCTGCCGCATTACCTGCAATCGGTACGCCGTCGGCTTTGCAGATGTCATAATGGTTCTGAGGAATCTGTAAGGTTCGCTGAAGGTCAAGTGGAGCCTCGATCATTGTAGCGGCAAGGCCACTAGCCAAATGCCAATCGATGTGGCAATGGAAGAACCAGATCCCAGGGTTATCTGCTCTAAAACGAACGACAAAGTGGCTGGACGGTCGTGCCATGAAAACGTCTCGTCTCATGGGTACGGCTGGGAAGGCAGTGTGGTTGCTAGGATCCCAATCGCCCCAATCGTCGTCCGCGCGCACAACTGCTTGAAAGTTGTGTCCATGGAGATGGAATGGATGCTTGCCGGGGTCGTCATTGTTCAGTACGATTTCGACGACTTGCCCCTTCTCCAGCACGTAAGCATTGGTGTAGTCTCCATACACGCGGACATCAGAAGCGTTTTCTCCAGTGGTCAAGGCGGAGTATAATGTTGGGACTACCGGTGTAGTGTATGTCACATCGTTGAAGAAAGCGTAGTTGGCTCCATCGCCAAGGTTGTTCATGGTCAAGTTCAGTGTGATAGTCTTGTCCACAGTATCGAACAGCTCAAGTCCATCTTGCGACACGAGGGTGAAGTCGTCGAATGGTGCCCACTCGTCGAGCAATTGAGCGGCAGGCATGTCCGCCGATGCATCGTAGACCAACCATCCAGTCACGTTAGGGTTGAGGCCGTCTGGTACTGAATCGAAGAGATCCTGTATGTGTCATAAGCCATCGAACATTCATGGGTCGAGGACGATCGACTTACCTCGTCCATGCTTGCAACGATGGGGAAATTTGCTGACGTGTCGTTCTTCGCCGTCACAAGGAAGCCATAACGCTGCGCAGCTGTGAGGTAGATTTGACTGGCGACAGCAGGCTCTGTGTAGACACCATCGACCTCAATGATGGTCATGTCGTGACCCTCAATCCAGAAGTACTGTCCCGCAAAGGCACCCACGTTCGTGAGATGGAAATAGTAAGTCTTGCCAGGTTGGATCGAGATTGGAAGGTTTTGGGTATCGTTCATGAGGGCGGAATCAGGGACAGGCTCTGCACCGGTTGGGTTGCCTACACTGATGAAGCTAGCCAGCAGGCCGGGCATTTGATCGTGGTACCAGTCGGAGATCGTCAACGCTATCTCTTCGTCGAATTTGCCATTGTACGGATTAGCTGGGTCATGAATGATGTACTGGCCACGGAACCCGTCAGGATACTGGCCGCGTGAGTGCGAGTGGTACCAGTAGGTTCCTGGTTGGTCGACCTTGAAGAGATCATTAGTCCATGCGACAGCGACCATACGCAACGATGTGATGGAAACTCACCGTGAAGTTGTAAGTGAAGGTAGAGCCTGGAGGAACATCGCATTGCGTCACACCAACTGGGCCATCCATGTCGTTTGTGCCATTTTGGAACAATCCATGAAAGTGTAGACTTGTGCTTTGGTTTCCGAGCTTGTGTGGGCGTTAGTGGAAGTGATGGTTTTAGATGGGGATCAGGCCTTCGTACCCCATTGTACAAATTGACGACCACGCGGTCGCCTACGGTGAAGTTCAGTGATGGCAGTGGCCATTGTCCATTAATACCCATGGTTGGGCGATCGGCCATGCCATCAGGATTGGCTGTGACCCAAGAGACGTTCCAGTCGAAATTGTGAGTGTAGGCGTCGGCGCGCACAGCAGCAAGGATACACCCATAGAAACAAGCGGCAAATGCGCCGACCGCGCGAGTGAGCCTTACAGTCATGGCTGTCACCTCTGGGTAACCCAGTGATTGTCAGTCTGAGTAATGAAGGAATGTGTGTGTGTGGTGAATTGTGGCGACGCGGGGACAGAACAAAGCAGACAGAAGTTTGGGCCAGCGGCAGCGGAAGGTTGATAAATTGGCTTGCACGTAAGCCACCAAGAAGTTACTTTCCCACGGAGCACAGCCGTGATGGGTGCGCTGTTGACTGGTGCTATATACAGTACACGTACATGTGAGGTAACTATTCGCTTGACCTTGTTGTCTTCAAGTCTTCATGAGCTATGTGATAACGCTTGTGCCTCAATGGACCAACCCAGCCCAGCACGATGAATCGGTTCGCTCACTCAATTTGTCTGCATTGCAAACTGTCTTCAAATCCACATATTTAAACCTCGTCCGTTGCAAAATCCGCAATTCTCTATCCTTTTCCCATTCTCCACAAATCAGCTCGTCCTCTCACGTCGTACGTCGCACTTCTATAGTCGATTGAACATAACAGCAGACCTAGACACGGCATCAGGGTGATCAAATTTGGACACATCATAGCCCTGGTGTCCTCGGGCTGGACACTCGTGAATGCTAAATTGCCACTCACGATTGGCTACCATCGGTTCAGGAACTCATCATGTTCGCACGTCTCTGAAATGGTTCCAGGCGCTCCCATCAGAAATGGCCAATGCCACACCTGGGTGGGTGCCCCGTTCCAGGCTTTCAAGCATACTTGGTGGGGAGGCGTTGGCCCGTACCCTGACACGTATGGTAACTGCTCGTTTCGGTTGTACGACGATGTTGACTGTAGCGGGCAAATGGTTTTTCTTGTCAGCATGATCAATCACGATCCCGCGTGGGGGACTTGTTACAACTCCTCGTCTCAAGCTAAGAGTGCGAAGTTCACCTGCATCGATTCGAAAAGGAAAAAAGCTCTCGGAGAGGGCCTGTGGGAGTGAGTGCTGGCTGATCTCATGTCGGCAAGCAGGGGTATTCTGTTGGGTGCACAACTATCGCACTCTCGGTGATCCTGGCTACTGCTCTCATACAGATCAAGGTCTGTGCTCGACGCCTCCTCGTACATTACACTTCAACCATGCCTTGTTCTCACTGTCCTGCACTCATCGCCACGCTTGGAATCAAGAACCCTGCGAGCGTGATGGAGCTCAACACCAGACGACCGACACCGGCAGCGTGGGAGAGACTAGAACAAGATCGTTGGACCGTTGTACCTCGTGGGTGGCACGCTGCCAGGGTGCAGCAGTGGGGCGAGACAAGCTACACCAAGCGAGAAAAGGCAGCACCTCCGAGGTCACGGTCATCCTGATCATGTCGAGGTGGTCTGATGCGACAGGGCTCATGGTATATTCCGTAGTCTACGGTGTTAGGAAGGAATGCGAGCTCGACTCTGGCTGGGTTCTCCTAGTATTAGCAGCTGTATTCAATCTTCTGTCAATCTGCTAGAACTTGAAGCAAGACGTCTTCATCGAGTCCAATGGCTCCTAGATGCGATCATACTCTCCCTAAGTAGCGCGATGTCTCCAAATATCATGTCGCTGGGGTGCGGTGGACATGTGACGGGGAGGCGGGGTGTTGAATTGGAGGTATGGTAATGGATTGCAAGTCTGGGAAAGGTGTGAAGTTGATTTGCTTATCTGATTGGATGATATAGATGATCTGATAAGACGAGGGGAAAAAGCATTGATCGGCATTAGCGAAAAACGCCACAGAGCTCGATCAGCTGAGGTACGTGGGTGGGATTGTCTGGTTTCTCCTATGACATGAAACCACGTCGACACCTGCGGGTGGTAGGGTCTTATAAGTATTATTGGTACTAGTCCTACAACTCCTGAGTCCTTCCAAGTCTATCTAGTCGAGCACCAAACGCGAAATCGTCGTTGATTGCACCGAGGCCAATAATTAGCTATAGCCCGACACCGGCGAATACAGACTTTGCTGGCTTACACTAGCTCCGTTTCGGCTACTGAGGTCTCCGGGGTGGAAGGATCTGGCCCCTCCCTTCCGCCATAAGGTTATCAGATCAAAACTCTTGTGTATCAATCGCAGCGACAACAACCATCTCTCGCCGCATCTCGCCCGTTCGACACACACATCCGAGTTGCCCGTCATGACGGTCAATGTCTTTGCAGTTCCTAGTAATACGCTCGCTATCACCATGATCATGCTCAACACTGACCGAAATTGCAGTTTTCTTCATCTGCTTCCGAGAATGCCTCGAGACGGTCATCATTGTCTCGGTGCTGCTCTCGTTCCTCAAGCAGACCATTGGACCTGACAGGGAGCCTGTCATATACAAGAAGCTCGTCAGACAGGTCTGGACTGGGGTCGTTGCCGGTCTGGTCATCTGCCTCATCATTGGCGGAGGCATGATCGGAGCCTGGTATGGCTTCGGCACAGATCACTTCGCAAATACCGAAGACATTTGGGAGGGTACCTTTGGTTTGATCGCCAGCATCATCATCACCGTCATGGGCGCCGCACTCCTGCGTGTTTCCAAGCTTCAGGATAAATGGCGAGTCAAGATCGCCCAGGCTGTGGAGAAGCAACAGAAAGATGTCAAAGGCAGCGCAACCACAAAATTCAAGCACTGGTGTCAAAAGTATGCCATGTTCCTGCTACCATTCGTCACCGTCCTCCGTGAAGGATTGGAGGCTGTTGTGTTCATTGGTGGAGTCAGTCTCAGTCTGCCCGCGACCGCTTTCCCGTTGGCCGTATTCTGCGGCCTTCTGGCTGGGATTGTCGTTGGTTATCTGATTTATCGGTAAGTGCTCCATCATTATTACCATTCAATGCATTCGGCTTATCATGATCTAGTGGTGGAAACACAGCCAAACTCCAGATCTTCCTGATCGTGTCGACTTGCTTTCTTTACCTTGTGGCTGCTGGTAAGTACAATCCTCCGCTCGTGCTTCGAGATTCGCTTGCTCACGTATCTCTCAGGTCTGTTCTCCAAAGCTGTTTGGTACTTTGAGAACAACGCATGGGGCAAAATCATTGGCGGTGATGCCAGCGAGACTGGCTCTGGGCCAGGATCCTACGATATCCGTAAGAGCGTCTGGCATGTCAACTGCTGCAACCCCGAGATCAATGGCGGCGGTGGATGGGGTATCTTCAACGCCCTCTTCGGGTGGGAGAACTCAGCAACAGTTGGGACCGTGCTGGCGTACAACTTCTACTGGATCACTGTCATCGTGGTCTTCCTTTCCATGCTTTACAACGAGAAGAAGGGCCACTGGCCGTTGATGAAGCCCAGGTCCAACAAGAGCGAGGCTGTCGAGCGGTCAGAAAGTGAAGATGGTACCAGCGGCGTTTTTGGACAGTCCATCGAGAAGAAACCGGAGGGGCCTGCTACTAGCACAACAGTGCGTGAGCTGACGGTCTAGGTTGAGCACTTTGTATGGCGTTATGGTTGGCGGCTCATGAGAATGATGAATCTGATACATGTGTCAATAGCTTCTTCGGTACTTCGTCCGAATAAGATGATTTCGAACGTAGTCAAAATGTTTATAAGCATGCCGGAGATGTGCTGTGCGATGATGAGATGTTCTCCCTTCATGTTCTTCTCAGCAAGGCTCAGGCACTGATCGATGCCGTCAGCGCGCCAAGACTTTGACGTGTTAAACCTCCTCCGCGCAACAATGTCGACACTCCATCACCGCATACTTCAATCGCAACCACCTGGTGCAGCTCCAAACAACGACACAATCATGTTCTGGCCTTACCCGTGAGGATATTGTTGCTGGCTTGAGAAAAGCAAGCTCTACTGGAACCCATCTACAGCAACACCATAGTTCTTCCTCTTGGGCAGGGAATGGTTACCATCCGATTATATGTAGGTCATAAAACCTTACACTTTCGGTCGCTCGGTTGGATAATCACCCAAAAGAATGCGACGTGATTCATCGACTGTTGGCAAACACTATGCTCTTAAGAAGTCTACTGACATGCCAGATTGTCGAGCAGGTTTCGAAATATCCAGTCTTCGACATCTGGGACCTTGGGATATCTCCCTGGAACGGTGGATTCCTACGAATCTCCGATCAGTAACTGAATGACTATGCGCTCGAAAGGTAGCATCGATGACGATACACCAGCAACACCACGTACCATCAACACGCTGAACGATGTAACGATCAATGGCAATCCGCGTACAGTCCCTCAGATCGACGGAGTGACGCAGATATTTGAAGACGGAGATCTGATTTTGGGCGTGCAGCATGATGACAGCCCGGTCTATCTGTTTAGAGTGGACACGAGAGTGCTGCGAACGACTTCCAAGTACTTCGAGCGCCTGCTACAACCAGATCGATTTGGCGAAGGATCGCAAGTCGCGGCGGTGCATAGGACGCTCCGAGAAAAGTATCCCAGTCTCAAGGATATTCCCCCGGCTGAGCTGCCTCAAGTCATAGTCCGAGAACTAGGTCGAATTTCAGCTGTCAAGGCGCTGGATGCGCTCTGCGTTGACCTCTTCCATATTCTGCACGCAACGAGCCACGATCTACAAATCCCTCCGCCAATCGCGAATCTGGCGAATCTTGCGATCGTCGCTGATCGCTTCGATGCGCTTGATGTAGTGAAGAGCTATGTCCGGCGTAAAAAAGTCTTCCGTGTTATAGATGGCAAGACCACGGCAAAAATGGACAATGCTCTGACGGAGGAACGGACTCGACAACGATTGCTTGCAGCGACCATGTTGGAGCATGCGTCATGGGTGGAGAAGTACTCGACCAGGCTTATATTGAAGGGTTGGGTGGGCAGGGAGGTGGACATCAGTGCACCTCTCTGGTTCGACCTTCCAGCTATGATCGAAGAGGAGCTGCTATATCGTCGCGAAAGCATCCTCGAGACCATTCAATCATTGCAGTCTTACTTTCTTACACTTTATACGTCGCGAGAGCGTCAGTGTAAGCTTGGCTACGACTCATCAGCACAATGCGACTCGTTCCAACTTGGCGAAATGGTGCGCTTTTTCAGAAAGGCTGGCACTCTTCAGCTTCAAGGCTCAATTTTCGATACCAGTGAACAAGCACTTCCTTTCGAAAACGATGTATTTGTATTGCTCGACACATTACGGCATGTCCCTGAATACCAGATTGACAGGAACCATTCTCATTGCGGTATGCGTACCAGACTGATGCCATTGCTGGACCTCATTCAAGAATGTCTCCAGCATATTGGTATTTGCTCGGATTGCTGGGCTGCTAGTCGTGGATCATACGCTTGGCTCGACGCGAAGCGACCTCTGCTGTGGAAACGGCAGTCACTTCGTTTAAGGGGCCAAAGTCATGCGAACCATCACGCGGAAGTCCGAGCGTTGTTCACAGCGACTGATAGAGATTGGGAGGCTTGAGCGGTAGACTGCTCTGTGCTCGAGGCACTCGTACGATCATCGATCCCCTGATCGACCACCAGCCCAATCAAGGGGTTGATTGCAATTCAATATTTCACAGCCCGAATGTAATATTTTAGCAAGCGGTTGAGGACATCCTCCATATCGTGATTACATCTTCCGCAAGTAGCCGTCCACAGCCGTTCTTTGTACGAGGCTCCGTTCAAGATGTTTCGCCTCATTCGCTGTCGTGCTGCCTAAGGATCACATGAAACTTCAGGGGGCATTTACCCAGTGCGGCGGTTAGGAGCGCTTCAATAATGATCCTTCGGTAATGCTTCGCCTTCCATAAGATATGTGCTCCTAGAAGTGGACGAATAGCAGACCCGGTGACATGTTGTGCGGCTGTGTTTTGTGTGGCTAGTACGTGCCTGTCGGGCTGTGTGAGGTGCACAGCCCAGCGACCACCCAACGGCAGATGACTTCCTACTCTAGGCGGTTAGGCGCAAATCCACCTTCACAGTAAGCACAGGCATCGCTTGAACATCACTCCATCAAGTTGTGACAGGAGACACTCTCCCTCGCAAGGGGAAGGCCTCAACACATTGCGCACTGCCTCGATGGCAAATGGTTCAGTCATGCGCCGGCCCTCCTGTGGCCGCAAGATGGCGAGGATAAGTAGTCAGACAAGACAGCGTTTGTGATCATAGGTAAGACACCAACTTAGTGACACGACTTTACATTCTCCGTGACCCAAAGAACAGATCTTCACAAGAGACTCTACTAGATAATCACGGGTCCTTGCATCAGTCGGAAAGCCACACTTGCCTTCCACAGAGAAACAACCCCTCCGCCCTTTAAATCATGGCTTCATTAATAGCAACCGCTCCCCTCATTACTCTCACCCCTTGCTCTCGAACACCATCGATACCAAGCAGTCGAAATATGTTCAACAGCATCAGAAGTAAGATCGGCTCGAAGAAGGAGCGAAAAAGCTCATCAGCAAACTCCATGGCTAGCATCAGTGTCTATCCGGGCAGTAATCCGTCAGTGCCCACCAGACGCCCGGAACCAAACGTTGTAAATACCTCGTTCTTGGGAAACTCCGATGCTCCTCCAGCATACAGTGCAGCGCCGAATTCTGCGCCTCTGCCTCCGATCAGCAACAATACCTCATTCGCGGCGCCGGCCACGGACGACCCGTACTCAGTCCTGAGCACTTTTGATACTGTCTTCCTCATCGATGACTCCAGCTCGATGGCAGTAAGAAATGCACATGGGGTCAGTCGCTGGAGTGAGACTGCCGACGCTCTCGCCGCCATCACACCTATCTGCACCGCACACGATGAGGACGGCATCGACATTCACTTTCTCAACGCGAAAGCGCATGAATCGCATCTAGGCATCACCTCATCCGCGGCCGTTCAGCGCGTCTTCCAGTCCGTCCAGCCCCGTGGCGGCACGCCCATCGGCCTCCGCCTCGATGCCATCCTGCGCCCGTATCTACGTGCCTACCGTAGCCAGCCCGACGACACCAAGCCGCTGAACATCATCTGCATTACAGACGGCGAGGCAGGCGACGATCCTGAATCAGTTCTCATCGACACTGCCAAGCAGCTCGACAACCTCGGGGCTCCAAGTTTCCAAGTCGGTGTGCAATTCTTCCAAGTCGGTGACGACCGCCGTGCCGGCGACTACCTGCGCGCACTGGATGATGATCTTAGGAAGATTGCTGGCAACGTAGAGCTGCGCGATATTGTGGACACGGTGCCGTTCACCAGCGAGTCCGGGTCGCGGCTAACGGGCGATGGTATCTTGAAAGTCGTGCTTGGCGCCGTCAACAGGCGATTGGATCGTAAGAACGACGATGGGCTGCACCATTGAAATTCATGATACGAGTATGCTTGCGTGGAGTAGATACTTCATTCTTGCACCAGCGGATTTCCCTTCAAGGGTCTCACCGGGGCAAAAGAAGTTCCTTTATTCTGGGGGTTTCAAGGCAGCATTATACCCGAGCATCGATTAAATGGCAGGGAGGCTTTAGTGGTTGTCTTGTTTGCTTACCGTAAAAGTTTGCGATTTGCTCTTCACTTTCTCCTTTTAGCTAATCTGGGCTGGACGGTCTTGAGTTATAATCATACCTTCATGTTCACATGCATTCTCCAAACAGCTCCAATTGATCACGTCTTCGAGTATACCTCTACAGGCCCTTTACATGGGGCATACACCTCACACATTCCATCCATGACTAGAGACATACAGCAAGACTGGACCCTGAGAAACACGACGTGATCGCATGAGGTTATATGCCTACTACTCCAGTCACTTACAGCGTTGATGGTGCTGTCTACGTACCTACATGTACTCAAGCACCGTCGACGTCGAGGCAACACTTCTACCTCATTTTCAGCATGTTAGAGTCAAAATGATACAACACGTCGATACAAGCCCATGATCGGCGAAAGCCTACGTGCAGCATTAAGTGACCGCGCAGACTTTCAATGCTCATCAACGGGCGGTTTCTTGGCGAGCCAAGGCGCCTGATAAGCAAGCTACATTGCAACGGGCGAATGACGCAGCGTGTATACGCGGTCCGATAGACAATCTATGAAGCATCTGTGATGGGTGGCAGGATGAATGACCTTTGCAACTCTTGGTTTGGTCTGGGCAGCCATTGGATCTGCAGCGTCACCTGTACAGTAGCATCATGGCTGATCACGTCAGTGCTATGTGCATTAGTTGCTGTCAGTTACTCCACGTCTTCAGCTTCGACGGATCGACTCAGAGTGAGGTGGAAGAAGCAACGATGCTTATCTTGAAGGCGGCGAAAGAATCTTTGTCGTGTGAAGAGGCTACAGCGGGAACTAGAATTACTCTGACAGTTCAGTCTGTGTAGCCTAGATCCACGTGTAAAAGTGTGTGGCTGCTCGCTTGATCACATCACATGCGCCACGGGCCTCGACGTCGCTGTCTGCCGCCAAGTGATTCAAGGAAATGCCAACCCTGACGCGGAGGCCTGAGCCTGAATCTGGGGCAACAAGAGTTGGACGGTGACGGGTGAGAGAGTGCTTGCTTCATTTCTTATTTTATACACAACTCTTCATACCTGTATCCTTCCCTCTTCTACCTTACCATTTATCTCGTCGTTTGGAGATAGACAATCGCGGCGGCAAACATCGGTCATCTCGCATAAACTTGCCCTACGCCATCGCAAGCTTGCGTGCTGCTCGTGATAGTCGCCGTCGGAATACTTCTGCAAACAAGTCACGACCTTGCAGGCTGCAACAACAACACCCTCCCCCAGGGCTTCCTTACCCGTCCTCCTCGCCCTTGAGCCTGCTCATCTCTACCTCCTCTTCTCCTCAACCTCCCTACCATGCCGTTCTTCGAGGCGCCTGCCTCCTTCCGCCTCCGGCAGCTCGCCGACATGGCGTCACCTTCCAACGCACGACGAACCCTCGACCCGCTCGCCCAAACACCCTTCCTGACTCTCGCCGCGAATGCCACCATGGAGGTCCTCAAGCATAAGCCGCCGCCGCATTCCAACCACCCCAACTTCCTCCACCTCGCCGGGCTGGTCTCGGAGGCCGTGCTTGAGGTCGTCTTCGTCGCCCTGCCCGGGTTTCTGGTCGCCTGGACCGGCATGTTCGATGCCAACAGCCAGAAGTTCGTCGCCGAACTCAACACCATGGTCTTCACGCCCTGTCTGATCTTCACGAAGCTGGCCTCCCAGTTGAACGCAGACCGACTTCGAGACCTAGTCATCATCCCAATCATCTTCGCCGCATTGACACTCGTCAGCTTCATATCTGCTGAGATTATGGTGCGGATATTCGGGTTCAACAAGATGAAGATGCAGAAGAACTTCGTCATCGCTATGGGTGTCTTTGGCAACTCAAACTCGCTGCCTATCTCACTGGTGCTATCGCTATCACAGACCATTCAAGGATTACACTGGGACAAGGTACCGGGGGATAACGACGATGAGGTCGGCGCTCGTGGGATCTTGTACCTGCTCATCTTCCAGCAGCTGGGGCAGCTCCTGCGATGGACGTGGGGCTACAGCGTCCTGCTCAAGCCTGCGTCTACATACGAGCAGGACGATATACAAGAAGATCGCATTACGGAGGAAGGGCGCTATAGGGACGACCCAGATGATGTGATCGAGTCGGATGGACATGCCAATGGCAAGATAGGGAAGACGAGCGATTCGGGTTTCAGCAGCGGAGCTTCCAGGAGTCAGTCGGTGTCTTCCGGGTCGAGCTCTGAACGGGACATCCCAGAAATCATCCCCAGCACTGGAGGAAATGGCAATAACATCAGCACGGAGCCACGGCATCTCGTTGAGCACGATCATGCCAATGCAGACACCCACAACCATGAAACGCGTAGCATTAACCACCGACCGAACGGCAACCTCGAGGAACGAGCGCGGTCAACAGGACACATCACATTATTCCCCAACTTTGCATCATCAGACTCAGATGAGGATGGCCAGAAGTCGAAAAAGTTTGATTGGTGGCTGCCCTTCATACGGCTTAAGCTTGCCCTCTTGCGACTCTGGAACCGCACGTCTGCTACGATCTCTACATTCTTCAGCAACCTATTCCGACGTCTCCCTCAACCGGTGCAAAAAGTGCTGTCGGTGTTTGCCAGCTACTGGAATGGATTCTGGGCGGGAGTGTGGCGACAGATGAACCCTCCACTATGGGCTATGCTTGCTGCACTTATCGTGGCCTCGATCCCACAACTACAGAAGTTGTTCTTCGAACCTGGCACACTCATCTCCAACTCGGTCACAAGCGCTATCAGGCAGTCTGGTGGCGTCGCTGTGCCTCTGATCCTGGTGGTTCTTGGTGCAAATCTCGCACGTTCCACCCTTCCACAAGATCAGCTGGCCACTACACCAGAGGAGAAGAGGATTGAGCGCAAGCTTGTCAGCGCTTCGGTGCTTGCACGCATGGTCATTCCCACGGTCGTCATGACTCCGGTTCTTGCTCTTCTCGCCAAATACGTCCCCATCAGCATCCTGGACGACCCCATCTTTGTCATTGTCTGCTTCCTGCTTACCGGCGCCCCCAGCGCGTTGCAACTGGCACAGATCTGCCAGATCAACGGTGTGTTTATGGGAGCGATGAGCAACCTGCTAGTGTGGAGTTACGTCGTGGTTATCTTCCCGAGCACGCTCATACTCGTCCTGCTCGCGCTGGAAGTGCTGGAGTGGTCGCAGACGGCGTAAGCAGTGATTTGGAACTTGCTTCATACATATCTGGTTTTGGCAGTTACTCAGTTACTTTCGAGCAAGACGGGGCTTTGTTTTCACCCGTATGGTTCTGCTCAGCATTGGAAGGTGTCGGAGTTGTGCATTGATAAAAGGAATGGGAGGCTTTTCTTTAGCAGGCATGGCGCTTGAGGCGTTGTCGGATTCTTGGACTCATGAGGCATTCTTGCCTAGCTCATGTTTATAGACGAGTATCGATACAGGCTAATACCTATTTTATGCTTACTGTAGTGCAATAACCAACCGCTATGGTGATTGTATCTCGAACCATATACATGCCATTTACGATCAATGAGTACGATATATCTAATAAGCACACCGACCAACGTCATGCTCCGCCCAGCGCTGACAAAACGGGTTTGTTTCCGCGGAAGGATTCGCGGAAAACGTGGCAGTCGAGTGTATGTCGTGCCCCACCATCTCCCGCACGTCCCGGATCTTCATGCTCGCTTGCACCGCCACGGCCACCATCTCGCACCATCCACCTCATCTGGCGAGCAGTTACATTTCTCGACACTGTCCTGAGACCACCACGCTCATTTCTTCTCCTGCGGACTACCTCCCTTCCTACGGCCTGACCTCCTTTCATCTGGTCCGCCGCATTCGGCGGTCACGATCCTCCCCTCGATGGCCTCCGACGAGGAGCAGGACGAGCTGGAGTCGCCACTCTCCTCGCCCACCGACACCCCCTCGCCCTCCGAGCGGCCGCAC